>JAUZNC010009928.1:0-26560 GCA_034780395.1 Vannuccia rotundouncinata | reverse complement strand
TTGGTGAGTCAAAAAGACGTATACCCTTTACTATATACCTACTTTTATTTAACATTTATATAACAAGTTTTACAACATTTTTAACATTTACAACAAGACAGTTATACAAGTCACATACTGAATTTGACTACAAATTGTATATATTGGTCGCTTAAAAACACAAGACAAGTTATGCAAAGAGAAATTAGAGCCTCTGTAGTTACAGTTTGGTCTGGTATCTCAACAAAAGGTTTGATAGGACCTCTGTTCTTTAATTGTTATATAAATGAAGACAACTATTTCCAGGTCATTCAAACTGAAGTTGAACCTGTAACCTAGAGATCTTTCTAGGGGAACCTGCAGTCGGTTTTCCGCCGTTGTGGCTGTCAGACAATATTTTGACTCCACATTTCCTAGAAATTGGATTTGTCGTAACAGCCCAGTAGAGTTCCTGCCAAAAAGTTTGGATCTGACTCCACTCGATTTTTTTTTCTTGGGGCAATTGAAGAACATTGTTACAAGGAACGTGTGCGAAGCATACAAAAGTGAAAAGATGTACATAATTGTTCATTGTTCATAAGAAATCTCTGCTAATGTTTACAAAACTGTATGACTCTCATGAGAGGTAAAATATATAACTTGTATTCAGTATTTGATTTATATAACTGACTTGTTTTAAATGTTAAAATGTTAAATAAAAACCTAATTAAATGTTAAATTAAAGTAGATATTTAAGTATGTTGTTGTGGGCATTTCTTAGTTTCATGAATAATAAAGGAGTTTATAGCGTTCACGGAATTTATCCGAAATATATATATAAATTAAGGTTTTAATTATCGGACTTTTTTTCTCCTTTATTAAAAGTAGATAGTAAAGCGTACGTCTCTTTCACTCATCCTGAAAATATGAATTGAAATTTTAAATATTTAATGAAAATGTGTTTACTCTGGTTTAAAATTAAATATTATATGAAAATATTTATAATCTGGATTTATTAATATCGCCAATAAAAAGTTGAAGGAATAAAGAGTTCTTTATAATTTCAACACATTAACATAACAAAATATATTTTATTAAAAAAAAGTTTTATTATTCATAAAAGTACGGGATTGAATTTTCCGACATAAATGTTTTTGATGCCCAACTGCTATGCAGCATTTTTATGTTCTCACAAATACTTTATATGTGTATTTTCCGAAAAAAACAAAAAAAAACACATATTGCTATTAATGAGAAATACGACATTGATTGCGGAAGCGAAACCGAAAATTGTATATTGAAATTGAGTATGAAATCGCATTTTAGAGAAAGTCTTCCATAATAAAGTCGTAAATAAAAAATCGTTCATAACCAACTCATAAATTAAAATAGTCGTCTAATGAAATAGTCATACATAAAAATCGTATACAAAAAATAGTAGTCTAAAAATAATATATCAAATTTTGCTTCCGAATTAATTAACCCCCCATTCACAATCCCTTAAATACGAACTACAAACTGCATTGAAAGCTTTCTTGCCTATTTGAAAATTGTCGGAGTACGCCAGCATCTTCCAGTCCGAGAGCTCATTCAAGTTTTGATGGAAGAGGACGACAGAACAAGGCATTGAGCTGAAGAGCATTAGGAAAATGCGCTGCACATCCAAAGAAACTCCGCAAATCATTGGAAAAACGGCCGAAACTTGAGCGTCTGTATGCTCTGTTCAAAGAAGAAGACATTACCCAAAACTACTACATTTTTGCTGCTGCTAAAAAAAAAAAAGTTGTTTGATTAAATTTAAGATTTGAATTCGATTTGACATTTAAAATTTGTTTCAATAATTTAGTTTTATTTATTGATATTTTTTTAAAATCAAAATAATACTAAAAAAACAATAATCATAATTTATGGTTATATATTTTATGTGGACGACAGTTTACACAATAGGACTTTTTTACGACCTTTGAGGACGTAATTTTTATGGTCGAAATATTGTTATTTACGACTTTTTACCATGAATCCTTTTGATGATACTTATGATTTTGATGATATTGTTAACATTGATGATTTTATTGATTTTAGATTTTAATCAAATATGCGTCCAGTAAATAAATACAAGTATTCTTTTATTTTACTTTCAAATTACTCTATGTATAATAAGTTCTAGATTTTAATTGATCATGCCCTTGCTAAATGTAAATGTCACATGATTTATTTTTGAAAAGCCGATCACAAACTTTTGGTTTTAAATGTTTAATTTGCAATTATAGCGATGTAAATTTAGACAAACTAAAATTTTTCATTTTATTATATTTAAATATTTTTTAATCTTTTGACACATTCCGCCATATTGAACATTATATTAATGTGGCAATTAAAATGTGACTTATATTTTTTGTATTGTTTCAACTTTACTTTAATTAATTGAAGATTGAAGATTAATTGAAGCTGCACTCCAGATTAACAAATCAATTTTTTCAATTATTTTACAATCAATACTATAATAGTTTGAATTAGAAAAACTCTTAATTACTGAAATGGAGCATAAAAATCTGGTTTGAGCATGTATTAGGAATATTCTAATATCAAACAGATGTTTTATCAGGATGTGACCACCTAAAACTATCCAAAAAAAGAATTTTGCTTTCTAATTTACTTTTTAAGAAACAAAAGAAATTTCTTATATATGTAAACAATGATGACAGTTTTTTATTTTATATACTGTTAAAATTGACTACAGGCAAACCTATAATCATACTCACTTGAGAAGTATTAATAGCTTAACATTCAGTAAAAACATTGAAAATAATTATTTAAAAGCAAATTTTTAAAATATTTGATCTATATTGTTTTTGTTCACTTTACGACAAGTAACATAAACAAAAACAATAAATTTCAATATATTTAAAATTCGATATTCTTTTAATTTATACTCTATAATGCTTCATTATTATAATTTAAGAATTAAAGTGTAGCGTCCGAATTACACATATACACATTAGAATAATTCACAGGGGTCCTACAGAAATACATCAAGTGTGCAGTTAAGAGCGGCCAGTTTAGCCTGAGTGGACGTAAATAGGGAAACTTGTTCTCTTTAAATTATTTTTATTTCAATACAATATCTACTGCATGGAATATAAAAAAAACAATTTATTGCTCGCTATTAGTTGTGTTAAACTAGTAAAATTACATATATGTTTATTTAGCCTGACTTGCATATACCATTAATATCGTAATAATATTTATTTAGATCGGCAACCTTTATTAAATTTAGTTTGAGAAATCTGGTAAAAAGACAAAATGGGTCAATCGATCTTTGCACAAGTAAGTTCTTTTAATTTTATACACATCATGAGTCTTTGTTGTCGTATATACTATATTTATAACAATATATATTTTTTCTGGAGAATTGATTTTTAAATCAATTTAATTGTAATCTGTTTGGTATTGATTTGCTTTTTTTTATTTCGGCCGGTGTCATTCGTATAAAGTGTAATAATTTAATCAATGTAAACAATACAATAAATACCTAAATACTACCTCTATAAGCATATTATATAGTAAAATAGTCGAAATTCATTCTTCATAACTATACCTGATGCATCAAAACTGATAATATTTTTCCATTTAGCATATCAAAATTAGTCAGAATGTGCTCTAAAGTACGGACACCAAAATATGTGATTGTGTGTGTTTATCAAGGTATTCATTAGTCAGATTAATTGACAGTAATTGTAGCGTTTTATTTGACTTGAACAAAGACAACACCATATGAAGTGGGAGAATAATGACATAATTTTATAAATAACCTAAACATAAATGTAAAGTCTATTGACATGAAAATATTCCGTCTTAATTTCAGCTCTCTGAACATTGAAGTTTTCTATTTTTGTTGAGAAAAGTTTATCAGTAACATGTTACAATTACAATCAAAGAATAATTAATTAACAGTAAACAAGATTTTAAAAATAACGATAAGAATATTTTAAGAAAACTTCCGGTATGCGTTGAATGAAGTTAAAAACACACAAACAATATCTCAAATCTATGCTAAAATGTTTTAGTTTTATTAATATAGGTTTTCCTATTTGGGAGTGAATGAATTACACATCTGAAATATAGGTCGTTGAAATGGTCCCATTTTCCAATTGATACTTCAAATCCGATATTGGTATTTCAAGTCTGCAAGGACAAATATGAATAAAGGGAATTCAAATTGGACATAGGTGAAACAATTCAGTTAAATAATTGTTTTACATTTGTATATTAGTTTATTCATTTGGTACTTAATAAAAACGACTAAGAAAATCAAATATCTATATGAATAAATAAGTTTATCTATAGAAATAAATGTTATTAAATGTTAACAATAATTCAATTTTAAATTATAGCAAAATACATTTCGCAATCATGTTAGTTATGTTTAATATTTTAGAGTTGATATGCTTCCAAAATGTGATTGTGTGTATATATATCATTTATTTCATATATTTTGCTTTAAATAGTGATTGAATATATAATTTAGACATTTATTGATAAAAATGAAGCAATAATTAATAATTAGCCAAATTGTATCGTTTATATTAAAAGCTCAATCCTAGATACAAATGGAGTTGTCTAGAATTCAGTACAACATGCAGATTTAATTATATATTATGAAGATATAACTTTTATAGAATGAAAGTTATAACATCATACTTATTTATACCTTTTAGCTAAAACTAATTTTTTTTAAATTTATATGATGTAATACTGTTGAATTTGATTTTTCCTCTATCGTATTATTATCATATCATTTTTTATCTATATGTACCTATTGCTTTTAAATAAATAAGAACAATTTTATTATCAAAAATTTTCAAAATAAATAACTGATATATATATATATGTATATTTGATTTCAATTTGATATTTATCAATATGTATTTTTAATAGAATTTCCACTTTTGAGTCTATAAGAATGGTGGGCTTATTAATTCCTATCTGCGGATAATTGATAATAATATTGGGCACTCTACATTCAGAATTGGAACACATTTGAATTTAAAATCAATTTTCATTAAAAAAATGAATGTCAGTTATTAAGGATAAAACATAAAAGTATTTCTAACTTAGTCACAAACTATAAACGAAATTCAATATTTATGTAAAAACAGTATACAACATATAAATCAGTAAGTAATTATTGCTAATATTATATTATTATTTGAATTTGAGCCTATTCTTGACTGAGCCTAAAACTAGAAATTTAATATTTATAAATATCCTAAAATCAAAATGTCTGACTATTTAAAAGGTATTAGATAATATTTGTATGTACAGTAAATTCCTGACCAAAGTTTTCCATCAATAGTGACCTAAAAATTGTCCACACACCAATATTTTTGTATAATTAACCCCTTATGAGTAATTATTGTATGTGCATAGGATATATTTCATAAATCCATGGAATATTCATAAGCTGATCCGAAAAAAATGTCCGTAAAAAAGTTCTTTTATTTAACATTATAAGAAATTACAAGTATTAACAAAATTGTTGTTCACAAATGTGCAGAGTGAAAACATATGGCACCCACTTTGAACGAAACCACTTTTATTCTAAATCATCATTCAGAATGCGATACACCATTCCAAAAGACAAATTCAACTGATCACTAATTTCTCTTATTGTTAGAAATGGATCTTCATCAGTCAGATGTTCAATCGTAACAACATTTCCCGTAAGAACATCACTTTGTCGTCGACCACTTCCAATATTAAGTTTGAAGGACTTTCTGGTACCATTATTAAAGTCTTCTATTAATCGAGTGACATGACGATATGAAATAGAGTAGTTTGGCCACGCTGTTACAATAAACTCGCTATAATTAGTATAGATTCCATAATTAATTGTGTTTACAGAACTAACTTTAATTAAAATTTATATATATAGTTGATTTTATATTTGCAATCACTGCACAATCGTTAATAATAATTGTGTGATATTTATCAAATCGGTGGTTACTTACATTGTCGTCCCCATGCCCTTCTTTTAATGGGAAAAGGTTGTTCGTGGTGAATTTACTGTTTTACAGGTTGTTAAATTACGTAATAACATATAATATAAATAACAAAATTTATTATCATAAAGCATCGAATAAGATAATAATTAGAAATTTTCTAAATCCTTTTTATAATCATTTTACAGTTTTTTACTGTTATCTTTTGGCTAATAATTACAAACAGTATTTATAAACATTTTTAGCTCGATAAAATGCAAACGAATGTAATTTACTAAATATATCTACATAAATTAACTTACTACTACGGTTGGACTATATTCACATCATCTTCGAGTATTAAATATTCTTCCTTTTATGTAGTTGTGTGTTTTTTAGTTAGTTTGAAACTAACTCAACCAATTATTTTAGAAGATTTATAGCGAAATTATCAACTCAAAATGTTTTTTGGATACACAATATACTTCTAGATACAAAACAAACATTGTTATGAAAAGTTTTGTAAACATTGTAAACATTTTGTTGATGTTTAAATATTTGCTTATTCTTTTTTGAAATCAGAGGTTGTCATTTGAAAGAGTTTTTGTTAATTAAAAAAGTCAACTTTTTGTAAAATATAGATAGATCAGTAAAGTATTTGCTACTTTATTTTTTCAAGATGTGTTACTAAAAACACTCAATTATTAATTTTGACTAGATTAGTGGCGCACATTTGGCGGCTTTTCCCATTTTGGTCAAACTTCTGATCGAAGTTATATGAGTCCCAGTAAATTGTTCCTTGATCCTATTTATTAAAACTGCAACTATTAAATTAGAATTTTTTATTCATTTAATGTAACTATCGTAAATATATTTCGAATAACATAATGTGGGGCACTCAGTTCTCCAGGAATAATGTTTATTATGACAAAATAATTAAATTAATAAATTCTAATTAAAACAAATCTGTAACGAAATTCACTTTGAGACTCACAAAGCACCCAATTGGAAAAACCACTTGTAATAATTTGATTCAATAAATCTCTGATCAAATAATTATTTAGTGTTTCTCATAGAATATTTATTACCGACCGCTTCATAAAAATGTATAGATATTTTTTAATTGAGATATCAGGAAGTTTGTTTTATTTCAATGAATTTGATCGAGACTATAACTAACGTTTTCAACTAACCCAAGGTATATATTACATTATATCATATTAAGAATTATGACACAGACCCGAATAATTTAATTTTACTGACATTCACTATTTTTTACTGTTAACTATAATTGTAAAAGATCCATGATTTATGCATAAACAACAGCATAAATTTCATTTAACTTCAAATAAGAAAAGTATTTTCAAAATCAATAATTCTCAAGATTGGCATACACAATGCTCAATACTTAAAACAAGTCTGTCATATCTATGGGGGAATATGAAGATTTACTGGCTATCAGTTATAGATATAGACATTTGCTAAACAACTGTTTCTAGAATTTATCTTAAGCTTACACAACAAGTCGTGTATGAAAAATCGTTTGAATCCTAAACCTGAATTGCATTATATTCTTTTAACTATTGAACAAAATAATAACAATAAGAAATACCTATATACATCAATTTAAAAACAATATTTCATTAAAATTTATTTTTATTATAGCGATTGATTTTCGGTTGATGACGTTTTTTGATAATGATATCTGATAGGCAGGATACGTAACCCTTTGAAATTCATCCACATATCAGATACACAATGGATGTACAGCTTTTGCTTGTAAGATGAATGTACAAGATACATCTTGGATCCTGTTCGTTTATTTTTTATTGTATTTATGGATTATTTATTAATATATGGATTTCATGGTGTCAATATTTTAAATTAATGACGTTGAATTTTTAAATAGCAGCTCATCGAACGTGTCAAAAAATAAGTTGAATATTGTATGAAAATTATATTTAAAAAAATTATTCCTAACCTTTGAAAAGATAAGTACAAAAGCAATTTATCCTAAAATAAGTTGGATAGAATTTTTGTAAAAACTTTTCGTTTAATTTGCTTTAAAAAATTTCTTGTAATTACAATTGCATTTTAAAATTCTTTTGTTTCGTTTTTGTTAAAATTACAACCTTTAAAGGTTTAAGATAATTATAAAAGTTCACATAAATAATACGGAAATATTAAAAAAAATATAAAATTGAAGCATTATAAAATCGATATAATTGTTTAGTGAAGAGAGCATATTACATAGACCAGTCAATTAATTTATCCCTGCACCGTTATGCACCTTTGTGACCCTGCATGTTTAAAGTTTGAATTCCAAGGTAATATATAATTGGGGAACTCCATGTCAAGATTAAAAAAATTATCAAATATTTGCAGCTGTTACAAAAACAAAATTTACGGAAAAAATAGTTTTCAATATTCGGGAGTCAACAGTTCAATAACACAGAATGTATGACTTACTTTTACAGACTATATTTCGAACTACTTCAAGCCCACTAGAAATCCTCTCAATAAATCGAAATCACTTATATAAGTTAAAATTTCACGAAAGATCTACTGCATACGTAGATATGTAAATAAATCTATATATATAGATAGACAGCTAGCTGCATACCCTTATTATTAGTGCGATAAATAAATATATAGATGCATCAAAAGTTATTGTAATTTCATCCTGTCTTGGCCAAACCTCTATATATCTCTCCTAAATGAGAGAGTATGCTCAATTGGCATCTATCATGGAAGCTCTCTATTCGGCCGCTTTTCCCCCACTGATCCTTGAGTAGTCTTATTAAATCAGTTCTCAATTCGCGGCTAATGGCAAGCCACTCCACCCTTCAGTTGCGTGTGCTTGCCCGAGCCCATCGAATTTTCTTTCTTATCTATAAGATAATAACTTTACTCAACCAGGCGGTGATCAGCCCCGCAGACTTTGCTCTTGTATAAATTATCGAGATAAGACAAAGAATATAGTTTATTCTTATAAACAAACCTGTGTGTGTTGTTTCGGCTGTTTTAGCTTTGAATGATTTAGTGTATGTTTATCTACTTTATGACATGCAGGAGTATTGCTGTATCGTTCCAATCATTAACAATTACTTCTATCAGTGAAACATCCCAGAAAAATTGAAAATATGAAAATAATCTTCAAATTTATATTTTTTGTTAATAAAGTTTTATCCCATTTCACGCTATTAAGCATAAACGCAAATTAAATTAATTTGATTCGATTTTAAATAAATATATTAAGAAGAAAAATCAATAATAACGGACGATTTGTACCTTTTAATCTATATTTTTTGGTTTTTTGATTTGCTAATTATTTTTGTTGATTTAATGTGTCTTTGATCTATGTGAAATAATTCTGTTAATAAGTATATTTATAAAATAAGTAACATCAACAGTAATTCTTTGTTTTTATTAAATTATGAAAACTCAGATTGTTTAAAAAATGTAAAAGTAAAGAAACTTTTGGTTTTACTATTGATTGGTAGCAGATTTTTTGAGGATAAATTTGATCAATTTTCGATACATTTTTCCAATTGGAAGATATTTTTGAAATTCGATTCATTTTGATAAACTTATAAAATTTATTTTCAACACTACAAATAAGTAAAACGAATATTTTTTCTGATTTCTGTAAATATTTATTTTTCTAATTTACAATTTATTTGTAATAAACATAAACTTAATTTACAATTTTTTTTACAAGTTTTGAGACAAAAAGTTGGGAATGTTTTTACAGTTAAAATAAAATATCAAATTTCTAAAAGATTTTGCTAACATTTTTAAATTTAAGGATAATATACCAACATTTAAGAAAATTGTTGAAATGAATGCTTCAAATCAAAGTTCATAACTCATTGAAAATCAAACAATATTTAGAACGTTTCATAATTACAGTTTGTTTTCAATATCAAAATCATAATCTAGATAGAACAGTTTTATTAAAATATACTAATACAATAGTTATTCTTTTCTATTATATATAAAACTCAGAAACTACTGTTTTATTAATTTCTGGCAACCCGAATCTCTTTCTGGTGTTATAGTTTTGGCCGCGAAAAAGCACCAATAAATGCCTCGTTCTGCATTATCTGTGGAGAGGGTGATGTGAATGAAGACAAATAGATAAATAAGATGTTAAAACCGTTTCTTGTGGTTCCACGAACTTTGTGCCGGTGTGGACGACAATCAAGCGACATACTTTTGTAATTGTCTGTTACTGTCTGTAACTGTCTGTAACTGTCTGTAACTGTCTGTAACTGTCTATAACTAAACTTTAATGACTGTTTTTTAAATAAAGCTAATGTTTTAAGTTTTAAAATTTAAAAAAACGTATTTCGAAGATATTTGATATATAATTTTGGTTTCAACAACCATTAATATCAACTGGGCGTTATTACCCCGAACATTTTTTAGGGTCGGATTACAAAATGTTGCCTTAACGTTAAATAATTAATATTTTTCTAATAAGGTTTTTATTTAGGTTTGGGTGAATATGATAACTAGAAATGAACTAAAAACAATTTATAATATATTTATAGGCATGCACCAACCACTATATAAATAATTACCATCCCTACTTACTGTGACGCTATTACCCTACTTCCCGAGTATTTGAAAGATTTCCTGTGTTTTGTATGTTTCTTAGTAAGTTATAAGAAAATGTCATTTCCTAAAACAAAGTTTTCAACAAACATATCAGTTAAATATATTTTTAGAAATGGAAGTCGGTCCAGATGATGTCTTGGTTGGTTGAATAATAATTATAGAGCTGAAATATGAATCCGTCGCTATGAAGATACACGTGACTTCAACAATTTTTTAAATATTAAGTTCTACCAAGAATCTTCCACATTGAAGAAAAAGGTGAATTTATTAATTGGAATTGAAATATTTGTTAGGCTAACAAGTTTGAATGATTTATTTGGTTTAATCATAAATTGTAGCAATATTTTTTTAATGAAACAGTTTAATTTAAAATTTAACTAAATTAGAATTAAAATTAAAATTAAAAACGATAATTTTCAAAACAATTCCAATGGTTAGTTAGACATGGGATCGTATTATAGTTTCACATTATCACATTCAGAAATTTTTCCAAATAAATTTAATTAGTTAAATTATTATTATATTTATAATTAAAATTTTCTATAAATATCCATAAATATTTTTTGTAACATTTCGGTTACCGTTAATGCTTTAAATTTGCTTTAAATTTACACGGGGTACTTTAAGAGATATCATAATTCTGAGATAAAACATTTCACGGCATTCACGAATCCAAATCTTTGGGGAAATTTTAGAATTGAACCGAATGAATTATTAGGAGCTTCTGAAAAACCTTAGTTAACGCGCCGCGCCGTCTTTGTTTAAATAGAAAAAGCTCTATTGTTAAGGACGATGCGTAGGAAATATTAAATCATAATATTACGAATTACAGAAATCAAATACGCAGTTTTGACAAAATTTTACAAGTTTTACAGTTTTTTACAGTTTCAAAAATTTCTATTTATAAATCTAATTGTTTCATTAAATCTAAATTTCCTGATGTAGTTCTTTTTACAAGAAATATTTAATTAATTTTTGTCGGGAATACTTTTAATTATTTCAAAACTAAAACATCAAAATTCACTTTCTATATATTTTTTTTCAGCTAGTAATTATTTTCTGTTGCAATATACATATATTAAATTTGTATGGATTTCAAAATGAGTTATTTTAAAAACAGTGAGACAAAACCTTGGGCATCATTTTGAATTTTGATCCTAATTTTGAATAAAAATGGTTAGCTTTTGAAAAAAATGTTGTGTAAAATGTGTTTTAATCGATTTTTATTACATAAATTTGTAAAGAAGTTAGAAAATTGTTTTAAAAGATCTTTTGAATTTAGGATTTGAGTTCCAAACTTTTATAGCAGAAATTTTTTGTTTGAACTGAATGTTTATAGCAAAAGCTGACCGATAATCTTTATACTAGAATGGATACAGTTTGTTAAAAAAGTATTCAAAACTAAATATTAACAACGTTTCAAAATTTCTTCTTTCATTATTATATCAGAACACTCTAAATATTTCTATATGAAAACCGTAAAAATACCCAATTTTAATGGTCAATTTTATAAATCAAATAAATTAAATCTTATCGCTATATAAATGAATGAATTTAATTGGATTATTAAACTGGATATAAATTTGATTAGTAACTCCATTTTTAATAAATATAATTAAAAACTAACTTTACACCAATTCGTGTATATCTGTATACCCATGAAACAGTTGTGGGGAGCTCTCAACAATAATAAAACTTTTAAAACAAAATTAGTGAAAATCATTGTTCAATCATTCCGAGAGTGTGCTTCACAAATATTCCACAAAATGGAAAAAATTTAGAGGTATAGGGATCTATCCTACCGACTTCTTGAAATAATTAGTTTCAACCACTGTCTAAAAATTAGGAAGCTAGAAATATATCTCAGACGTCTCAATATATTTAAACACCCGGCGACTGTTGTCTTCTAGTTGTCTGCGATATGCTCAAAGTATTATCTGTCCATCTTGAAGGCATCGTCAGTGAATCCCTTTTCTTCTTCATATGGAAGTAATTTTTAATTATGTTACAAATTTGTCTGTTTTTGTTTATATATTGTTGATAATTTAAAGGTTAACAACACAAATTGAGCTTTTTTGACTCAAAAATTATGTATAAATAATTCGTCGTTTTTAAAGTTTTCACAGATTACTAATAGCTAAAGAAGAAAAATCTTACATACCATCAGAAATTGAATCAAAATTGATGAATTGATAATATTTAGTATATTGAAGTGTATCAGAGAGGTACATAATAAAAATAAAGATGAATGAATACAGGTGAATGAAATAAATAAATAAAAACTCTTTTAATAAAATTATTAACCACTAAAACTACAATATAAAATAATTCTGATTCATTAAATTTAATGAATCAGACATCTCGCACTCATCTATGTTCTCAAATTAAAAAAGAAAGCAAATTTTGAAAAACGAAAATATTTTCTATAGAATTTTGAACATTTGAATAGATACAATTAACTAAATTTATTTTAAATTTGAGATGTTTATTTATCGATAAATATAAAATATTAGTTTTTATATATATTAAAATATTTTTTTTATAATTTCATTCTTTTAGACGTTTTGAGATGTTTGTGTAATTATAAAATAGTTCCGTAAGCTACAAGATAAATAGCTCATTATCGTATTTTATTTAGCTAATATAATTTTTAAACCGTAAAATGTGTATTTTATTTTTTGAAATATTTGTTAAATAATTATCTGTCATTTGATGAAATAATTTGAACATAATAATTAGTATTAATTATCAGTTTTCCACAACTATACTGATATAACCAAAGTTTAGATATTGATCAATATCTTCTTTATAAAATCAAGTTTTAAAACAATACATGTTGGCATGTTTGAGGTAAACAATAAGATATTTTAAAAATATTCTTTATCTTTTCAAATTTGTTTTATATAATAATGTAATTACAATAATAAAACTTGACTTTATTTAAATTCGTAATTAAAAAAAAATTAATTTTATATTTTAAAGTCACACTAATTTTAGTTTCTTTTTAATTAGTAATTTAGTCTGGTATTGATATAAAAAACTAATTTAGTGAAACATTATTTCTAATTAAAAGCTGACTTACGTATTACAAATTATTTCAAACACGATTAAAAACAATTTTGGAAAGGTTTTCCCGCGAGAACTACAAATTATCGGACTGCTTCTTAGAGACTGTTAGAGTTAGTTTATGTTAATATTTAGTTATACAAATTTTAAAAATAAGAAATGGATAAAAAAATCGTTTATTTAAAATAAATAATTAAACTTAATTTCATCTACTATCTTCTCGTTATAATTTGAGCTGAACTTTTGTCAAATTGCATCAAAACGGTTAATTTTGAGGAATTTTTCCGCTTTTCAACGTTATCTTTGAAAGGGGATCATTTCTTTTCTGACATAAATTTTAAACTTTTATATAATACTTCTAGAATTGTGTTTGTTAAAAATAAAATTGATAATTTATAAACATTTTATAATTATCTGATCGTTTTAACCGGAACTTTGGAATTAAACGGCTTAAATAGAATTAATAAAAAGTTGCATTCATAAAAAAATAAATTATTAAATATATATTCCGTTTGTCCACACTTTCTCAGCACACTAAAAAACAATATCCAAAAATGGTTCGGATATATTTCAATAATTCAGAACTATAAATCGTGTCCTTCAAATTAATCCTTCGGTTAATTAGACTTTATATTCTTCAAAGTACATCTGAAAAAGTGTTGTTTCTATTTCATAAATTGTTCAACTAAATGTCTTAAACATTATTTACAATATTTTGTTGACTTCCTTTTATTTTTCAAATTTTGTTATTATAAAACTGAAAAGCTCCAACACTGTAATATATCGCTTGAAATGAATTATAAGTTTATTGTAAATTCACATCGAATAATAATTAAATTTAGAGTAAATACTAACTGATAATTGATTTCAATTACAAAGCATGCCTATATAGTCATAAAATGGGAGTTAATAACAGCAATTTGATTTCATTACGAAAACAAATTTTTGTTATTTATAAAAACAAAACATGGCTTAAAAGGATTTATGAGAAAATTTCAAGATAATTTCTGCTCGTGGTGGCATCAAAATACGATATGAATTTTTCGTAATTCAATTAATGCTGTTTCGATGAAATATTTTAATAACTTAAAATATTTAAAATAAATCTATTATATTGATATTTTTATTATATTATTTTACAAATAAAGTAATACAATTTAAATATCAATTATTTAAAAGGAATCTGTCTATATTGTTTTTGTCTATAAAATGATTTAATAACATTGACATATTCTAACGATATTAAAAAATTGTGACTACATTTCATTGTAACATACTGTGTTTAAAATAAAGATATACATATTTTATATACACACACAAAAGGTCGTATTACATTTTTACAATAGCACTCAGTAAAAAATACTTACAAAAAAATTAGTAATCGGCCATATTTTCACCAACCCCAAAAAGTGAGCTGCTAGAAAATCTTTTTTATAAGTCTAGTCTGTTATCTTCCATTATTGGAACGATAATATAAACGTATACATTAATTTAGTTAGCATTCATAAGTAATTTTAATAATGATAATATTACTATAATATCATCCAGCTTTCTATTTCTTGAAAAATCTTTCCAGGTCAGTCCAGCAAGACAATAAGAAATTATATATATTAATTATACTTGCTTTCTGTGATGTTTCAATTAATTACATTTCTAAAAGGACCAATTAAAGAAAAATTTATTTATAATTGCGTTACGTTTACATACAAAATCGTTGCTGTGTTGTCCGGCTTTGCTGTTTGCATAATCAACCATACCACTTTAACTAATTGAGGTATCTAATTAATTTGTACAATACAAAAATATATATGTGAAAGACAACCAAAAGAAAAACCAGAATGAGAAAATGGGAAAAGTTTCATTAAAAACTTACCTAACAGAAACTGTATATTCATGTTATTATTAAATTTAAAATCTAAATTTTATTAAATGGAAATGTTTTTGTTCTTATACAAAATAATATCATCAAATTTAATAACTTAGAATACGCCCTAGCATTTACAAATAATTGCGTATTTTCTTCCAAGTTTTATGACGCAGTGAACATTAAATTATATTCACTGACATAATTCTAAGAACCCAATAGCCCTCGGATTGCCAATTCTAAAATGGATGTAGACAGATTACTGTTTGGGTGATATTTAACTTAATTGATATGAAACACCTTCCATGGCACAAGAGGGTATTAATTCATGTATAACCAGTTGACTTAAAATACATTTTCAAGTTCAATGGCCTCCCCAGTGCGGGTGTTGATCACTGTAGAAAATGTCAGCACTTTGTTTAGACCTGATAGGATCTAGCTGGGTGCTTAATGCTTTAAATAAATATTATGATCAGTCCAAGTAGGAAAGTATAAGGACAGCTATTGAATCTCTTCTGAAATGAGATATATTCAATAATATATGTAAATGACAGTATTTATGCTTCGGGATATTGTCTGATCTTTTCATTCACATTCTTATTGAACGATACTGATGCTTCCAAAATTGGGTGATTGCATAGATACCTGAACTTTGGCTAATTAAGAAAATGCTTTGTTTTATGAAGAGAATAAAAATGGATTTTTAAAAGTTTTGAATAATGCGTTTTATTTAGAAACTTTAAATTTTGAGTAAATGATTTTTTTTTGGTTTATTGAAAGTAATTAAACAATTGAAGTTAGAGTGAACATGACTTCATCAAAAAATCTGGAAAATTGAATATTCTAATATTTTTTAAAAATACGTGTATAATCAGCAAATGAAAGTATATATCGTGTTCCAAAATTAGGAAAATGCACTTTTTAATTTTTGAATTATGCTAATGCTTACATCTTTTTGTAGGCTATGAAAAAATTAAATATTATGTTTTTCACCATGTTAATTTTTTAAAGGTCATACAAGGTCATGCAACTACTGATACATTATTGTTATTCATAAAAAAAATTTTATTATTTTATTTTTATTTTTGATATTGATATTCTTTGTATGGCTCTCGGGCTGGTATAAACTAATTTCAATGAAGTAATTAATATATTAATGAAAGAAAACATAACTTGTTCAGTATTTAGAAAATATAGAATCTGTAGAGAACGTCTGCGGATCTAAACATTCATACATATAATCATTTCATTTATAAATGAAAGTGAACCATGATATAATAGAATGTTGGTTTATTCATTTTATGTAAAATTCCTCTTGTTTTTTACGAGTTTTTACATTACAAACCTAGAATATTAAAGGTCGCAATTTATTTTCAAATGTTCATCTTTTATTTACATCTTTTTATGTCTTAAGTCTTAATTTGTTTTTTGTTTTCGCAACTTATTTTAAGTGTGTTATTTTTAGTTTAGGCACGTATTCTATCTATATATAAAAGTGTAGTTCTTCTCGGTCGGAAACATAAAAATACTAAAACGTAAAGATTTACCGTTTTGCAGATTAATTGCTGAAATGTGTGGAGTCAAGATGTGAAAAAAAGGTTCTGTTTTTGGAAAATATAAAATGTTTTATTAATTTTAAATCTTTTTTGTTTCTTAGTCTGTTTTCTTTTTTTTTAGTTCGATTCCCTTCAAAGACAATTCTTCTATACTTCTATTATTTTCTATGCAAAGAACTTTGACAAAACAAATATCCAAAACAAATAATTCAGTTAGATAGTTCTTTAAGGAATTGCCGAGTAACAGTTGCTTTAATGAGGCCATCCCCACTCTCCTCTCCCCCCAAAAAGTGTCGATTCTATTTTCCCCTAGTATTTAACGCTGAACAAGCTCGGTGCTGTCTTTTTTATTTACCAAAACTGGTGGAAACATTAGTCTTATCTATTTCACAGGGAAGGTAAAATATCCCTTCTTCGTTCATAAACTATCTTTCAAACTTGTCTAATTACACCCCAAACTGTAAATCGGGAGAAAACGGTGAAAAACTTGCCATATAAGCTCCTAAAATTGTATTAAATTCAAATTGAGTTTGTTCCTTGAACCGTTTGTTGTAAAGCAAATAATTCTATCTAAATACTTGCTCGTGGAATTATTTCAGTGTTGAAGTTTAGCGCCTGATTTTGTTGCATTTTTGTTGACAGAGTTATTATGATTCCACAACCAAAGTCATTTCACGAGATTAAAGATTTAGCCAAAAAAGGTTTTCAATATACTGTGAGAAATTTCTTTCTATAGGTGCCTATATATCACATAAGAGATTCGATTTATATGTAGATTTTCCCTTCAAAATTATATAGACATGAATTTCATCCCTATCTATTTTAATTTAGTTTATTTGAAACTCTTACGAGGCACTGGCGGTGCAGAGCCTCGCATCTTTTTACAATTAATAATTATTACAATGAGAGCCTGATTTTATAAGCGGCTAGTCGCGGTAATAAATTAAAATGTCTAGAATAAAATTGATATTTATATTTATTGATACTTCTATTAAATTAAAGCATTACTTAGATTAGATTTTTGTTATTGCTAATTAGATTACTATAAATCGATTTTTATAAATAATATAAATCTAACTAGACTAAATTATTAAAACAATCCATTTTGATTTTCATTTGGAAATAATCAATATTGATAGACAACCAAACAAAAATATTTCAAAAACAAATATACCAAAACAGTAATGCATTAGCATCCTAAATTAATATCAATTACCTTTAGATGGTAAGTCTAACAGAAATTACAACAAACTTGATCAATTATTGGTCAATTTTATTTATATAATAATAGTTAAATCATATATCAATCCTTTAAATCAACTAAATTTAATACTGATTAGAATTATTGGCTGTTCTGGTTACTTAATTATTGAATGGAAATCATGAATTAAAATAAAAGCAAATAAGTTTAATTGGTAGACTTTCAGGCCTTTTATTTGAGTAGTATATATAAAGCATTTCAATACATGAAAGTATGGAATTTATTGGATTCCATTTTGATGTATAATAAATTACCTTCTTAAGTTTCGAACAAAGAATTTCATTTACTGTATTGCGAAAAGAGCCTACTGTTACGGTTTAGACAGAGCTATTGTGTTCCTTAAGTTAAATGATATTCATGGATATTATAGTTTTCTTAAATCTTTGGTACCACACATTTGACACAACGGAGGAGCTTTTGGACACAGTTCGTGGTCAGTGGACCAGTATTTCATTAGAAATTCTAACAAAGGATGGTAGAACCATAAAATATACTGAAATGTGACCAATTTTGTACATATACGTCGAATTGCTTACCTTCTAGCCGGTTTACACATTTTATATTCAATAAAAAGGTAAAATACAAAAAAAATTAATTTTAATATAAAAAGAATCAAGAAGAAATTAAGAGCCTTTATCGATGTTGAACAAAATAAAAGTGTAAGAAAAACATTTGAATTTAATTATTTAAATAATACGTTTTAAAATAGTTGCTTAAGAGATGGTTAATATTTAAATAATAAGTTTTGAAATAGTTACTTAAGAGAGGTTTTTTTTTTATTGTTGTTTATACATATGGAATTACGATTAGAATCAAGATAACTAAATATTTTATTTAATAAAGTCTGATCCTCCTTATTGAACAAATCTATTTTATGTCTTCGTATTTTGATTATTTTGATAAAATGCTTCAAGTGTGCAGCAACCTTTTAAATATTTAATCTCCTAAAAAAACATATATTTAAAAATGTTGTTGAATATTTTCATGTTTTCCTCTATAAAAAAGCAATATGACTATCTTCAAGTATGCAATAATACTCCAAGCAGGTATATGTTATCATTTTAGTGGTTATATAATTAAACATTTTAAATCTGCTTTTTCCTCTATACTGAATTTTTTTTAAATTAATTTTAAAGCGTCATTTGAAACCTTTTTAATTATATTGCACAATTTTCTATTTTGGTTTTTGTCATTGCAGACATAAATGTTTTGATTCTTATTTTATTTAAAAAATAAATGATTTTCAAATTTTGGAGCGTTTATGTAGTAATAAAATCATAAATTACTCTTCCCCTCCATATTATCTAGTTGGCATCACTACACATAAAATAAACTAACATCGTCTTCTACAATTCAATGAATTCCGTTTTTTATTTTTCGCTTATAAACAATAATATCGTATATTAAAATTTTATATTAAACTCATAAAGTTTTATGGGTAATATTAATAAAGGACGAGAAATATTTGTTAGCAGGATGGGTGAGATTTTGTTTTATTGCTATATTCGTTTTTCATTTAATTTAATTCCGTACTATAATAAAGAAAACTTTCTAAATTCATTCAAATAATTTTAAACAATTAATTTTATTAGAATAGAATTAAAATATTGATAAAAACACACGAGACAGTGTTTTATTTAGATTGTTTTTAGACTGACATTTTTATTCATTTTGACGAACTAGCTCATGCAACATCCGATATTTACAAATTTATAAATCTCATGAACTAATTATTTTTAAATATTGGAGATGTGATTTTACTTTTCTTGGTCATATCATTTAAAGAAATTCACATAGAAACAAAAAGTTGTAACAATTTGTAACAATATTAATAAAAAATACGACATTGTCCCTTTTGCAGTTTTGCTCGTTCGTTTTTTTTCGTACTTGGAGTGTCTGCACTGCTCCCTCTCATATATAAAAATGTACTACAATTAAATATACTTTTAAAATGAACCCTAATCAATATACATATCCAGGCACAACTTTTTGCCAAAGATCCTGCAACTTTTATGACTCATGATAAGAGATCTTACAGAGCATTTCGTGAGACCGGAAAGACGTTCTGACATTCCGAATGGTATATTCCCCAGTTTTAATCGCTAATCTGGCATCTATCATACTAGCTATATAGTAGCTATATTGGCTGTATCCCTCTGGTATTCCGCAGTGCAGCTACCTCAACTTTCAAATAGAAGTAAAATGGGATAATGTGGCTGAACCCATAAATGTAAAATAAAAAACCTAAATAAAAAATATCTGTACAGATTTTATGGCTCGACCATGTTTAGATATATTTTCTATAATTGTATAGTATACAATATATACAATTTATATATGACACAAGAAAGAATTGTTTTATACTACTAATAAACCTATTGTTATTAATTGGTTTTTCTAATATATTATAATAATTAACTTAACTTATATTATATTTATTTTAAGACATTCAATTCTTCATAAGTAAACGCATTATCATCATTTCAAATCTTTGTCAAAAATAATTTTAAATCTTCATTATTTTCTATTTGCATCGATTTCAACTCTTTTGCATTGATAAATTTATATTTTCTGCCATTATGTCGGGTAGATGGCTATATGCAGTATCTATAATTCCTTTAACAATTCGTAATATCAAGTAAACTTTAATTATAGTGAGTTCTTACTAAATGAGACTTAAAACCTAATTACCAAATATAATCTCTGTCCAGGGAGGATTTGATCAAAATACTCAGTTATATCTATATTTTTCAGGAAAAATAATCAATGTAAAAAACAGAAATTGAAATATTTAAAAAAGTTCACCTATCGTAGCTTTTAATTGCAAAAACGCAAAACCATCCGATTCGGCTAATTGTTTCTATTATTTTTGTCTGTAGGTAAGGTCTATTCGTCTTAAAGCAATTTTATCCAACCCATTCCAGGAACTGCAAAATGTATTGTTTTACATGCAGAAGTATAGTTATCCGATTAAAAGAACCCGAAAAGCTTTATTTTTCTCCATAGTGATAACTTGTTTCATTTTGGCACAATATTGATACAAAAGTATACTAAATATATCAAAAGAATGGTAAAATGTAACTAAAATCATTTCTAATATTCAAAAAGTGGTCTTCTGTTTCCGGTTGTACACACCAAGTGCACGTGTCCATATATGATTCTTAGAATGATATGATATAATCAATATAATACTAAAATAAGCAAACATTTCTACTCTTTCTGCCATCACTGAACGTATAAGCAGCGAACATTCAACCAGTCGAATTGATTGCCCTGGCACACTATTACACACACATCTTGGTATAATTATAGATCAATATTAAACTTTAATTATTGCATAATTACATCAATAAAAAAATTAAGATGGCTCGAATTATCAACACTGGTCAGAATTACCCTCTTTTACGGTAATTAATTGATTTAATAAATAAACTATCTGTTTTATTGCATCACTTAAATAAGAGTTCGCCTTGTTTGACAAAATGTAGAACTAAAATTGTTTAAATGTATGTATTTTAAAAATAATTTTTGCAATTATAACAAGTATTGCAACAATATTTATGATTTGATTCATAATACTTATTACATAAAAGTATTCCTTGCAAAATTGTGTAATATTTGACTCTATATTATGAAATCAATATATTTTATTGTAATAGGATATGATGACTCCGACATTTGTTAAAGGCAAAATAATAGAATTATCCGAGTGGTTTTCAACATTTATTAATATTATTTCTTTGAAGTGATGAGTTGATTTTGACATTTAAAAGAGTAGAGGAAATTGATTTTTTGTTATTTTGAAACATATCGGTCTTGTTCAACTATAATAAAATTATATCAAACGAGAAGCCGAAATGTCTCACTTGCTGCAACCAATTTTCCGTCACCGAAAAACTAATCAAAAACAGGAATGCTTCCAGAAGTATAGAAATCGAACTACCACATAAACATTAAATACCATTTTTGGGTGTTTTTATATTTTGTATGTCAATTGTTGTCCACTATACTAAAAAAATAAATAATTCAATTTATAAATATAAATTAAAATAATTTTAGAAAGTTAAAAAATTCTAATAATAAAACATGTTTTTGAATTTGTTTTTGAATTTGTACAAACGCGAAATAATTTACCGAATAATTTTGTTCGATTACTTGAATAAAGACATACAAAAAGATTTTTCAAACTAGTAATGTTTCGTATGAAGCAAATTATAAGTTTAAAAGATTGATTTTTACAAGTAACTCGCAGTAGACTTCCTCAATTTAAACCACAAACATTACTTAAGCGACTTAAATGACTTAAGCGACTTAAATGACTTTAGCGACTTAAATGACTTAAATGACTAAAGCAGCAAAATATATCTTAAACGTCCCAGACAGGCTTCATTGCATCATACCATTTGAAATCGAAGCCTCCAATATTATTTATAAACTGTGTTTGTATCATTCCATAGAATAAGACGACCATGGACCACCGTTTCGATTGACGATATAACTTTTAATTTATCTAAAGATCCAAAATGTAAATCGTCAAAGAGAAAATATACCGACTATCGGGACACCGAAAAATTAGTTCACGAATGATATTTATCATTTTACTTTAGAAAGAAAGTTAAAATTTTAAAATTTAACAAATAATTTGAAAATGTTGTATTTTAATTCAGGAAATAATAATAATGCTTAGATTAATGCACAGATATTTACTCAAAAATAATGTGTGCACAATAATAAAATTACGAATTTTATCTTTTTTTTGCGAATTATGGTGTAATTTATAAATACCAATTTCCCTATTTTTTCCAAACAGAAAAATTAAATCTATTTTTTTTAATTTTCTTTTTTAAAATATTTTTTCCAGTTGAAATAATTGATATAATTATAATATGACGCTGAATAAAATGTTTTTCAGATTTTCAAAAATGACAACATTTTTCTCATTCAAAAATAATAATTAAAATTATTCTCATTTAATTAGCAGGAAATACACATATTCCGATTTTCAAAAAAATTGCGAATGTTTTTGTTGATATTTTATTGCGACTAATGCAATATAAAATAATTACTACAAGTATAGTTATTTGTGAAGATTATTCACAACGAAATTTAAATATTTGCTAACAAGAAGGTACGGATGGTTTTAGTTAGTAAAGCAACACATGCGTTGTATTTTATAGCGTCCAACCAATAAAAAATCAAACGAGTTTCACATGCACAAAATGAATTTAACAGAAGTCATTTTGTTACAAAATTTATAACTTGAAATAGAAAAATAGTAGATATCCTTTTTTTTAAATTATATGCATTCCACGTAATACAAAATTACATTTTTTGTCATATTTTCTTAAATTAAATAACTATTTCCAGTTCTAGAGATCTAATAAATAAATTTTGTGTAAAATTAACCATCAGATTTTGCAACTATAATTTTAAAGGTCATTACGCTGTAATTAAATTAATAAACAGCTAACATGTTTAACTAAGTTCAATTATCATTATTTCATGTTCTTGGCAGCTCATATTATTCTAATCCTAAACTAAGTCTAATTTCTCGTTCCATTATCTGTCAGGTCGGCATGTCGTTACAAGAATACCCGTATCTGCATACATCAAATTGTTTGCAAATATCAACAAATTATAGTTATACAGATGTAGCTATAAAACCGTAAGCTAAACAATTTCACCAATTTTGTTTTGCCTGTACTAAAAATGGTTTAAGAAGTCAGATAAAACAATAATATACCTATTTTACAACATTTGCATATTTACAAAATGAATAAATAAACAATTCAATTGTAATTAGGTACAAAAAAAACATTTTTTAAGCGCACTATTTACCGAATCTTCTCAATATTTCATAATTAAACCCATTTTCAAAAAAAACAAGTTTTCTATGATTTACTTAAATATTCGTTAATTTGACAATGTACAAATGAATAAAATGTTTATAAAAAACACACAGAAGTTCAAAACAATAATTTACCATCTTAATTAGTTTGGTAGTTTGAAGGAGATATTCTGCTTCGTTGTATTATTATAAAGAAAACAAATTGTCCCCACATCAATACAAATTTAATTTTGTGGGTCACAGAGTTACTTGATTTTTGGTACACATTTCTACATTTGTTGTGCAACATTGAAACAAATTGGAGAATTACATATTTGGAATTGAATGAGTCCGTCTTTTAAATTAGAAAGCGAAGTCAAAATAAAGAATGTCGATATTTATATATATAGTCGAAAACAAAAAATTACATTCTCTGCACGAAATCGTCCAAGCATAGTACCGTACCGCTGAGAGTGTGTGGGGAAGTGCATCGATTTATGTCCGAATGCTGGGGACCACGAGGCCTCACGGTCACTGACGTCGCTATCGCCAGGGCAGCCGCGCGGATCTGTGATTTCTCCACGGAGCCAGACCTTTGCCGGGGTACGTAGCAGCAGAAGCAAACGAGTTTGATAAATGCCCGACGAAAATCCTTCATTGAATGCGCGTAGATGATAGGATTTATACTAGAGTTGATATAGCCCAACCAGGTCACGGCAATAATGGCATTGACTTTTGGTCCCTCAAATGCCTTTTCATTTACAGCCTGAATTATATTGCAGACGAAGAAGGGCAGCCAGCAAATTATGAAAATGCCCATCACTATTCCTAGTGTCTTGGCAGCCTTTTGTTCGCGAGCGAATTTACTCAATCGTTTGCCAACTGCAAAATTTCGCAGTTTCCGAGCGATGCTCTTCGTTGCACTGTCTTCCTCATCGCCACACAGACTATTTCTCTTTGGATCGTGGTCATGATGGTGGTGATTGTGATCCAGAAGGCTCTGGGCCGATGGCACACGCTGGAAATTGATCGAGACACCAGCTTTGGGTGAATTATTGGCGGGTACATGACTGTTGCTGCACTCACCCTCACTTTCTGTGGGGGACGCAATGTGCTGACAACTATGGAATATATTGTTTCCCGCCTTGTAGGTCATCATGTCGGGCAGAGCGCCGCGGTGTATTCGCAATACCATCACCTCGCCCTGGTGTCCGTTTTTGTAGATCACCTTAGTGCCTTCGTTGAGGCTGCGGACTAGGTCGGTGGCGGTTCGGTAAATTCTGTAGTAGACAATCAGCATCACCACCAGCGGTCCGTAGAAGGACACGAAGGAACTGCTGATCAGATATAGTCGGTCTGTTGTGAAGTCACATTTATACTCGGATGGATTATGAGGAGACACTTTTCGCCACCACAAAATTGCAGGAAAAGAAATAGCAGATGAACATATCCACACCAGGAATATCATGAATGAACAGCGACATTTTGTCATCCGTGTGCTGTAGCTGATTGGATTCTCTGTGGCCCAGTATCGTTCCAGCGCAATCATGCAGAGATTGAGAATACTCCCGGTAGAACTGAGCACGTCAAAGGCATGCCAAAAGTCGCACCAATACTGACTAAAGGGCCAATATCCATCTCCAATGAACTGAATCACTCCGAATGGCATCACTAGGGTCCCCATAAATAAGTCCGCGGTAGCCAGCGACACAATAAAGTAGTTCGTGATGGATCGTAGATAGCGCTCCTTGAACACGGCAAAGATCACCAGAAAATTACCAAAAATTGTCAAAATAGTAAAGAATATCAAGAAAATGCTAATTATTACATTCACTGGTGATGGTACCGGAAAAGCTATTACAGAGGTCTGGTTTCCATGGAAACTCAACTGATTTGTGGAATTTTCATTTCCTTCATTTTCCATTCGGTAATTTGATACTGTTGTTATCATTATGTTCTGATAACTTTGGAAATTTACATCCTCATTTGACGACATTTTTATTGACAAGTTCAGTAGAAAAACTTGAATAAAATTGTTCTTGTTTCTGCGGTCGGATTAAAGCCACAAATAAGAATATATATCCTTGCTGAGGTGCAAATTTACTTTTCAACAGAATCGTCCAATCAGACTTCATCCTGGTCTATTGGCTATAATATTCCATTGGCATATCATTTGGATAGTAATCGAGTGTTTATTTAAAAAAATATTTCAAGTTTCCCTTATAAAAGTAGAATGTGTATTTAAAAAAAAATTATGAAAATTAATAGTAAAGATATAAACATAATATATTATACTTTTCTATATCATACGAAAAGAGTGTTTTGATTAAAATAAAGGCTCGCAAATCATGAATAGAATAGAATAGAATAGAATAGAATAGAATAGAATAGAATAGAATAGAATAGAATAGAATAGAATAGAAT
>JAUZNC010009917.1:0-31586 GCA_034780395.1 Vannuccia rotundouncinata | reverse complement strand
ATACATTATACCACATACACTATACCACATACAATATACCACATACATTATACCACATACAATATACCACACATACAATATACCACATACATTATACCACATACACTATACCACATACAATATACCACATACATTATACCACATACAATATACCACACATACAATATACCACATACATTATACCACATACACTATACCACATACAATATACCACATACATTATACCACATACAATATACCACACATACATTATACCACACATACAATATACCACATACAATATACCACACATACATTATACCACACATACACTATACCACATACAATATACCACATACATTATACCACATACAATATACCACACATACATTATACCACATACAATATACCACACACACAATATACCACACATACAATATATCACACACACAATATACCAAACATAGAATATACCACACATACAATATACCACTTTGCTGATGTGACTTACACTCTATATCTACTATTCATATTTGGTTAATTCGAACTTTTCATTTATAGATAGTGTATTTAAATGCACCCAAATCAGTTCATTTATAAGTAGTAATTAATCTATAAAGCAGTAGTTATAAATATTTATTTTATCTAATTTAATTACCAATTTAAAGATACCTATATGTATATATGTACTAATTAGCCCTAATTATTACTATAGCTACCTCCCACTTGGATCCGCCGCTACATTGGTATATGTATAATTTTTTATTTTTATTTTCACATGATTATAATCTAAGAAATCTCACGTTTAGATACAATGCAGACGTTCATTAATATCGTGCAATGGTTTTGTTGTTGCAATAGTAGCGTCCACACAGTAAGCCACAGACAATCTTACTAATAAATATTGTGCATAAGATACGCGAAAGAAAGCATTTTCGGCGGGTTAAAATAGATATCGAATCCATTATTGTCAATAATAATATTAAAAATCTTAATAAAGACACTGCATGTCAGAAATTACTTCTTTAAAAGGAACCGATTACTTCCGAAGATAATTTAGAAATGTGAAGCGTTCCTAATTCAATTGAACAATTATTTAACTCGAAAGTAAAAATAAAATTTGATCGGAATACAACGAACATTATCTTAATAGTACAATTTTAGATATTATGTTCTGTACTGCTTAAGTGTAGCAACAATCAACGAAATTGTTCCTTTAATTTACGTGTTAAAACATTGCAACAATAATATTTTAGATTTTTTAAATCTTCGATCAGCACGACAATTATAATAATTAATTGGTTAATATCCAACTGTTGTAACCAGGAACTCAAGGAAACACAAAAGAGGACCCTATTTCACAGAGGGTCGAGAGATAAACATCAAAAAGCACAACCCACATGTTCCCCCCTGCACTTGGCGGCTAATCTCCGGGACAAAAGTAAATATTATATCTATGGGCTTTTCAAGAAGAAATGTTTCCCCATATCAGACACCCTTTTCTTATCTCTCATAAAACACAGCTAAATAAACTCAATAGAAAAACAGTCAAGTACAACCGCTGGACCCTCGTTTAATGATTAATTTTGTTTAATTGTTGGCTGCGTATAAGGCATGCGTGCTAGAATAAAAATGTTCCAGAATAACAGACGCAATAGAAAAATAAAACATCAATAAAGATTAGACAATCAATTTAAAAATGGAAGAAATGGAGATAAAACAGAAATATACAATGCGATCTACAGCACCCTTGTGTGCAAACCAGTTCTTCAATTCTAACATGAAATCAATGTTTAACTCTAACTATTGGGCTAATATAAAAAATACAATTGGTGAATTAAAAATATACCAAGGATTCAATTAATAAAGCTTCAATATTCTTCTCTATAGTTGAAATCTATCTCCATTCTATCAAATACGATCATCAATTTTGTAGTTAGAAAATAACTACACCCTTGATTATAATATACACACAGCATAACTCGTTGATAGAGAATGAGCTTACAGTTTATATGTAGCGATTTATGATTAGTTTTATAAGTAGGTCACGTGGACCATAGCAACCTGAATGAACAGTATCTCACCTGTTTGTCAATAGGAACGGATCGATTATAGGCGCCCAAATATGCGACCATTTGAATTGGGGCGTCGTAAGTGCCACCAATAGAGGTGACTCGTCGATTGCTATGAACTGTCTTCCACTCGATGATCATGGGGGTAGAGCTGGGAAGAACAAAATATGTTACTCATTCCAATATTTACATTTCAAATTGATGTACAGAGATCAGAAAATGTTTTGTAGTATTAGATAAAAATGTTTGCAAACATGAATAAAATAATAATATAAAATTGATTAAGTAAGCAATTATTAATTTAATTAATAAGAAAGCTATTTACACGAATGGAAAAAAAAACAATTATTGTTTGATATTAATATTACTATAAGTAGTATGTAATATTTATAATCAATTATTATAGAAAATTATAGAAATTATTAAATCAGTCTAATTTATATTTCATGTGAAAAACAATTATTAAATCTATTAAAAACAACTAAATTATGAAAAGAAATTTGAACAATGTTAAAAAATTATACAATCATAATATGTCCGATATATTACCATATTCTAAAAGCATGCTACACCCCTTTGTGTCACATATTTACACAGCGAAAAAGTTACTTTACACACTCTAAAAAGAAATGTAATTGATCGGTTTTTCTTGAGTCACCAGCTCATTATAAATAAATAATTCAATTGTCAGAAATATAAACTTTCTAAGTGTACAAGTTTAATAAAAAGGAAGAATAGAATAAATGTTTATGAAACAAGAAGAAACACCGGTTGCTTACTTAAAGACGAGGAGACCGTCCATACGGCCTTTGTAACAGAGATCGGGATGTTCCACCTGGTGCTCCAGATGAAGAACTGACTCCACCTCGTCCAAGATTGGTCGGATACTTCGATAATAACCTTCGATCTGTGGTGACACTTCACCGCTGATACCTTTACCGTCCAGATGTCGAGCGATAGCTCCGTGTAGTACCCCGCCCACTGATTTCATGTCTGCACAATTATACATATAAAACTGTTTGAGAGTGGATATTGTAAAAGAAATAAATATATACTATACATTCTTTTATTGTTATCTTAAACCATTGAAAATACTATCTATCAAACCGAAGCTGATGGGACGATTGCATATGATAAAAAAACAAAAGATAATTTCACTTCAGAATTCAATTGTATTTTAACTATTTTCTACCAAACAGGTCTACATTAAATTGAATATTCAATTTATATTCATACTTAGGACTAAAGTTGGTTGCTAACCCACTTTGAACGAATCTGCTGAATCCAACATATCCCAGTTCCTTTTTCTTTATTTTTTGCCACCTGGCCAGACTCGCTGTACTTTCCGGAGAAACAGTTTTGGAGATGACAGTACTAACAGCCGGGGAACGGAAGGACATTGATCTTTTGTGATGTTGTTGAAAAAGAGAGACGTCAATTAAACATTTCATAATTTAGAAGGAATATTAATGGAGCAACTTAATTCCGAATCAAGTGATTTTTAGTTCAGTTTGTATCAACTTCATCATTTAATTTGTAAGAGATGCAGTATTATATGATAATCAAGTTTTTCTATGTACATGTTCTATGTTTTTCTACTATTTAAACACTAAACATAAAAAACACACAATTTAGAAATAACTTCACGACATTTTTTGTGTGAAGTATCCTAAAATATATCCATTTCATAAACAGTTTAAAATTAAAGTTTAATTAAAAAAAGTATTTGTATTGAATATTGCACACACAAAAATATTCATATCATATATAAATCAAAGCACTAACCATGCTTGTCTGTCCATATACTGGTGTAACTTTTAAAATAAAATCTACTCTAATCGACAATGTTTCATTTGTCAAAACCATTTTAATTATTTACATTTGTCAAGTTATCAAGAATGTAGCTAGGCTGCTGTAATATCTTAATAATAGATCTATGTTATGAAAGTCAATAAATAAAAACACTATGTACAATTAAATCATTGCATAAGCTGAACATAAAACGTACTGGGTTAGTAATTCATCTCTAGATTCATTATAGAACAAGGGTACACCCTGAATTTTGGAAATAAATTCATTTGTTGGTCCTGTATGGGTAACCTTTCCTCTATGGATAAAGATGAACCTCGGTCTTGTATACAAACATTGAAGTGATTTTCTGAGTATAGTCATATTCTAAAATAAAATGAAACGGGGAAATTCATGTAATATATATATCAAAGAATTAATCTATTTTATATAAACGTTTCTGAATAGTTGAAGGTTGAAATGAACAGTTAAAGCATTCAATACATTCAATTCCAAAAGCACAAATAAACAAACAAAAGCTCATATGAATAGATTAAAAAAATATTTATCTTGGTAAAACATTTATTTATAGAAATGTATATTTTGTAAAAAAATGTCACAATTAGGTAATAAAAGAATACACTATAATCCATTTCACAATATTCTTAGTTAAAAAGTTCTTACATCTGAAAAATCTAATTCTTATCATAATATGAAAAATAATTTGTTTTATGCGCGAATTCTGCACTGCTTTATGCATTAATTATGCAGTTTTCATTATAATATATAAACTAAAGTGATCATAATATAAATATATTATTTTATTTGACAAAACATGAAATTGTATTAATAATTAAAAGTAAATACACATAACATGCATTTTTCCTTGAAGTCCAGATATGAAGTTCAGTTTAATCTTAAGGAAATCATAATTTAAATAGGATAGACAAAAATATTGTAACTTTGTAAATGGGTTTAAGCAAACATGTAGATAATATAAAGGCTGCATAAATTGTATTGAACTTTATTAGAGTTCTATTTTTTTAAAGTGGAAATGAAATATTAATATTAAAACAAATGGTAAAAATGAGTCAAATTATAATTTTTAAATTTAATTGTCTGTTTTGTTTTAAAAATTTCAATATAGTTGTTGACTTTCAATGGATGTTTGGTTGAGTTTTTTTGCAAATCAATAGTTGCATTGCAGACAGAAGACTAAGTACTGCAATGATAAATAAAATCAATAGTTGGTATTTACTATTGAATTGTTGACTCTAAATGATGTTAATCTTATCAATACTAATAATTAAATAATACAAAAAGTCAAAAATGGTAAATATTGTTTGCTGATCAAACAAAATAGTATTTCATGTTTAGCATACATAAAGTAATGAAATAAATAAATAGTATCTCCAAAAATTACAAATGTGTGATAGATGAAACAAAAAATAGAATATATACTAAACCATAAATAAATATTAACTCAATAAAATTACATAAAAACATTTCAATTTAAATAATACAGAAATAACAGTTGTCGTTTTAAGGTTTAGCATAAACCAGTTCTATTTTGAGAAGATACTTTTTGTCATTAAATGGCAATACAATTTATTTTATGGTAAAAATAAAATAACTTTTTATTTGAGATAACTCTTGTTGATATAATAAATTATAATTATACATACAGTTTAGAGACATGAAAGGGTGGATTATAAAAATTAATTAAGATTTAAAATATTCAAAAAAAGACAATGTAATTTAAAAATATAAATTCAAAAATTTTAAAAAATATTGGTAAAATAATTGTATATAAAATTTTCACTATGTAATTATCAAGACATATATATGTTACCTGAAATAGGCATAATTAGGACTTATGCACAATGAAAAGTACAGTTCAAACACAAGGTCTTCTGAATTAGAAATTATTAAAAGCAACAAGCAGGACTTGAATCTTCAACCTACATTTACAAATTTTTCAAATATTACTTAATTTATCCATATGGTAAATCTCATTGTATATTAAATTGGCTACAAATCTGCTCTATTTGTTATAATTGGTTGTTAAATGTCATAAAGAAATCTTTATATTTAAGTTGTAGTGAATATTAAATAAATATTTATAGATAAGAATATACTACCCACCTACCCTTTTAAGTTAGAAGCAATTCATCCATCCCACGAGCTTAATATAAATCTAAAACAACCTATAGAAATCATCAAGTCATTATGCATAATGCCTAGAAATTATGCATAAATCCTACTTATGTCTATTGCCTCTAACATATTTAAAAATTAGAATTCTTCTGTATCAACAATCCAAGGTTAATACAAAATGGGACAATATAGACGAATTTGTATAGTTTACCTATTTTCTATGAATATATTATATAAGTAGGTATGTATAGGTTTACATGAGCACACTGACTTAATATTTAATTAAAAATTAAAGAATAATAAAAATTATAAATTCTAAGACTTTTACTAATTTTCATAAATTCAATGATTTTTCTAACACCTTTTACTAAAATTTCTAAATGCCAAAACTTTTCTATATAATTTTCAATTCCAAGGCTTTTCCAGATTTCCAAAACCATTAAGAAACCTGGTACCTATACATTTTAAATTATTTTTTATTATATATATTTCTATCTATAATTATATCTAAAAATTCTATTATTTCTTGTTTTGCTTGAATTGTATAATGTGTGACATGTCAATCATATTGCACCAAAAAGATTGTTAATATAGGGATAGTATTTCAGAAGGGTTGAAACAAATATATGTAACATTGGATATTATTGATCACTAAACTTTTTTTTGTTAAAAATAATTTAACATTAGATATCATTAAATTAAAAAATAATCATAATTAATTCAAACATATTGTATAGACATTGCAATAAAAATTAGATGAATAATATATTTTTTTATCATTAACTATCCAGGTTGCATTTCATGTCTTTTGTACATCAGATATTTTAGCCTTTATCTGGACATTTTTTAATTTCTGATTTCAAAAATAAAGATTGTATATCATAATAAAGAGTTCAATTTTTTACCTTCATTAGTTCAGAACTATAAATAAATTATTATCATCATTAAGAATTACCATATAGAATCAATATTTTCATGATCCCCCCCTCCTTGGGACAAATCCAGATTGAGAAGGGGTGAATCTGGAAATCAAGTGTGTATTATTATTATCTTAGTAGTACATTTAAATATTATATCCTATAATGCATTATTATCTTTACATTGTATCCTTTACCTATTACAAATCATGTCTTCATGTCAACCATCATACCAATTAAAAAATATGACTAGATTTGATTCTAAAAGTTCTTTAGGAAAGTGTTATTTTCAAAACAAAAAAATTTTCAAACCATTATAAAATATGTAATCTTTTTTGGGAAATGTGAAAACATCTAATTCAGTCATAAACCAACTTTAAAGCATGGTAATTATATATAGCATAGGCACAAGCATAGAATAATTATACATAGATTTTCAACTCTTCTTAATTCTGTATGCAGTTTAATACTACTCTTTATCTACACATAAGCTTTTTTAAAATAATGATTTAAGAAATAATAGAAGTGAAACAGTTTTTGATACAAATGTAATTAATTATATTTTACACACAATTTATGTATCTTAAAATTGGTTGATTTTAGAAAATTGCTCTAAAAAATGAATTTAATTAAAATATATAATACTACAATGTACAATGCAATGCATATGAAATCAATAAGAGTTGAAACTGTATGTATAATTACTCTATGGGTACAAATGCATAGAATGACAGTAGTGTTACACAAAGTGAAGGGCGACCAGTGCCTTCTTCAGATTACTCGAATTCACCCTCTGCACAATTCAGCCTGAACAGAGGCTTGGAGTAGATATCTCTTTGCATGAGGTTTCATCCTATCCTCTTTGACAGCAGTGGGGAAACAGTAAAACTTAATCTCAACCTCAATAAAACTGGACACATAATGAACATTAATTAGTTCTTTGTAGGCCTTGTCCAACTTTGCATTGTAGTCTTCTGCCTTCTCCCCGGGACACTGATTACACTTCAGGAACCAGAACAGGGCAGTTGGGTGGGCACAGTTAGATCATAATGTTGATGGGTGTAATTTAGTTGGATGACCTTCCTTTGGGTGATGCTGTCCTTGTAATGTCTTAATTAACTTAAAATGCTCTACATATTCATTACTATATACTATACAATATTGTACCTTCTGTGGAACTATGGAACTTTTCTTTACAAATCTACAATTTAATGCTTTTCACTAGCAGTGCACTGGAAATTGACATACTTTTAATCCTTAATTAGGGGTTTTATAGTTTCATAGCATTTTTGCCTAGCACAACTGTGCTTGTACCACAATTTTGTATGTTGTATTCAACTTATGTATATCATTTCAAAATAAAATAATATGTGTGACATCTACAGCTATGTTCCAAATAATTGGGTACTAAATGTATAACAAAAGTTTGGGTGACATTTTATGGTTTATATTTCAGCTTGTATAAATGTGCTTTAAAATTATTAAAATAGAACATATTATTATGTACCTATATTGTATATGCTTTGATTGTTTTTAATTAATAAGATGATTTTGTAGCATGTCTATATAGATAGCCTTGATTTTTAAGTTGATCTTAGAGTATTAGGCTATTTTAAAATAGATTTAAACAACTTTTGGATGTATATATATTTATATATTAATATAAAATATATTAATGAGAAGAATTCTCAATAAATAATAATAATTTATTCATTGAGATTATTGATAAAAATGAAAACCTTAATAAATAGAATCATGAAACAACTGAACGAATCTTACAACAACAACAAAGTTTATCTCGAGATATTTTAGAAATTACTTAGGCTATATTTTATAATTAAATTTAACAGCTTTTTAAAACAATATTTATTATGTTATAGTTCAAAAAGAAAAGAAAACATTATAAACCCATTATGTTACACTTATTGTTAAGTAGACGGGAGGATTAACACAAAATTAAAATATAAAAAGCACTTACAACTGCTTCGACCCACTTGTAAATAGTTAACAGCTTTATACTATATTTAGAACACCAGATGATGTATCTGCAACCTGCAATAGTTTCGAGATACACTTTTGCTAAAAGTAGTGATTTACCAGTGTGTTGCTATTTTTATTCCATGCATAAGTTAGCGTGAGTTTCGAGAAATGCACCCTCCGGTAAGTTTATGACTTATGCCTACGAGAGTTTCGAGAAACTACCCCCAGGCCCCCCAGTGACTAGGAAAAATAAATTTTATGATTTTCAAAAATTTATTTATTATATTTTATGTATGGTATAACAAATGTTATTTAAATAATAAAATTTGAACATACATACAATATGAAGGGTTAAACATACTGGATAAAACGTACCAATGTAAGAATATGTAATTACCTATATTGTCAGTACAATATTTTAACATGTAATTTTGCCAGTAAATAAAACAATTTATAAAATTCATGTATCAAAATACCAAAGGCAACAGATCATATCAGCTGAACACTCTTATTTATATTTTCTTTGACTTCTTAATTCTTTCTCTTTCTTCAGTCAATTTGATGATCTCTTCTCCAAGAACATTCTTCCTTTAATCTCATTTAATTTTTAATGATGATTATGCCTTTTCAACCTGAACTCTGCAAATTAAAATCTCTTTTTAAAATTTGCTGCTAAATTTAATATTGGCATCAGAAATAGATTCTTCTGCAATTTATATCCCAATCTTTTTCATTGTAATACTATGATCAATTGTGACAATATATTTATCTTCCAATCTTCAAAGACTTTAGCATGTAAAGCCCAATTTAACAGATCAGCATATAATTAGAAATTTTACTATTTGTTTACTGGGAACTGGAAATAATTTTAAGCTGTTATTGACTGATGTTAATGGATGATGGATATCATTTTTGCTGCCATGTTTTTTTTTTGCTGTCATCTTAAATTCTGAAGATTTTAGCAACATACTACAATCCTCCTGTATTAATTGCAAAAAAGTATGGAACTTTTAAAGACTAGAGCATGAAATGGTTAGAGACTAGAGCATTAGATATTAAGGCACTAGATATTAGATGTCTAATATTAAGGCAATCAAGCTGTCAGTAGTGTCAGTGACACAAAGTGCAAAATAAAATTGTGCTGATAGTTTTGTATAAATAGAATAAATAAAGTTTTTATTTAGGCATTGGAGCCATTTGTTTATAAAATATAAAACCCATATGGAGCCTAAAAAGACTCCATTTGAGTCTCCAATGGAGCCAATCATTTTTGTAATGCATATTAAAATAAAACAAACAAAATTTGATAAAATAACTAAAAACTATTAGTGAAATATTTTTTAAACAGAAAACAGACAAATATAACTGTTTTCATTGTTCTAATCAATCAGTTTTGTTATTGATATTATTTTGATTATTTGAATTTAGGTTTATGTTATTATACAGATGGCCAGCGCCACCGGGGGGGGGGGCGTCTGCCCCCCCAATAAGTTTGGCTTTTGTCGGAAAAATTCGCACTTGTCAGAAAAATTTTCTCTTGCCTGAAAAATTTCCTCTTGTCCAAAAAATTCCCTCTTGTCAGATAAAAATACTCTCTTGTCATAAAATTCCCTCTTGACAGAAAAATTTCCTCTTGTTGGAAAAATTTCCATTTGTCGGAAAAATTCCCTCTTGTTGAAAAAATATATAGTTTCAACTCTTTATAACTTTTTTATGTTATTAACTTTTTGGTAATTTCCTTCCTACTAGTGAAATTTCAGTGAAAACCCATTTACAGGTAAAAGTCATTTTATCATGTTTTATTACTATAAGCATTTTATGAACAGTTGGTATTTTGTATAAGATTGGTCGATAACAAGCTGTATGCCCATGAACAATTCATGGACTTCATGAAATACCAGCAACTGATTCCATATGCGATATTCTACTGTGCCTTGATTTATCAATCACACGATGCAGAGGATGGAGCGAGTTCCAAGACTGGAAGGAAATCTGGAGTAGTGGCACAAATCAAAGAAAAAGAACCTCTGTGCCTCTGTGTTATGGACATGCGTTAAATCTTGCATGTGCCGACAGTGTAAAAAATTGTAAACCAATGAAAGATGCAATGGATTCAGCATTTAAAATAACAAAACTGATCAAGCTCACCAAAATGAGAAAGTAAGCTTGCTAACATCATTGAGAGATAAGAAGTTGATGATATTTCACCAAAATTATGACTTTTCTGTACCACTTCGTGCTTCAACAATCAATGCGGTCATACAGAATTACAAAGCATTGCTTTAACTCTGAGAATGGCATCTAGAAACAACAAAAGATACTGAAATGAGAGTCCCTGCAATTTCGAAATGCACAAATTCAAATTCTTTTTCAGACTGCAACTTTCTAAAGTTTTATTTAACTGTTGTGACAATCTAAGCAAAACACTGCAAATCAGTACCAGTCTGCAGCAGAAGACCAAGAAATTGCAAGACTGACAGTGATGACCATTGAGAACATGCGTAATGAAGAGCCTTTTGATCTTTTCTGGAAGATGATAAGCAAAGCCTCAAAGAATGATGTTGATAAACCTTGTCTACACTGGCAGAGAAAAGCTCCAGTATGTTTTGAAGTTGGGGAAGGGGCACCATCATTCCCCACAACAACAAAACATATTTCAAGGCCATTGATTTAATGATGTCCTGTATTAAGGATAAATTTTCGCAAAATGACTCCTATGCGAGGAACTCCTTGTTATGGCTGCTAAGGGAGCCATGGAAATTGAACAATGTCTCCTTTTCTTCTGGTTCAACTTCAGTTACTGCAGAGCACTTTCGAAAAAACACCATTTGAATGCCAAAAGCTGACACTGTATGATGTGCTGAATCAAATTTGTTTATTTAGACTAGCAGAAATTATTGTTACAATGCAATGAGTGAGAGATCTTTTAGTTGTTTACAACATTTCCAAAACTTATCTCAGAAATTCAATGAAACAAAGTCATCTTAACCGTTTGATGATATTAACTATCCATAAAGAAAGAACTGATGAAATACAATCTTCTAAAATTGCTCAACAATTTGTTACAAAATCAGAGTGACGATTATCCAAATTTGGTTCATTTTTGTAAGCCATTTACATATATGAATTGAATTGTAAGATAAATTTTGAACAAATACTGTGTTTTAAATTTTTTCAAAAATTATATTATTACTTCCATGTACCTTATACTATATACATAGTATACCTATATTATGGCTCTTTTTATGTATGTATATTTATAATTGTATATGATCTAATTATCAGATAAATTTAGTACAATTGCGTTTAAATGCTTGCTTAAAATGTTCAAAAAATCATGTTTTTACTTCTATATAGGAGGTATACATTATGACTCAATTATTCCTCCCTTACCCCATTTAAAAAAAATTCTCATTAGGACCTCTGGTGAAGCTGGTCTAAAGGGATCAGTTTAAAAAACACTTTTTTTTTTTACATTTTTGAATAATTTTGTAAAATGTGGAAAAAGGAATTATCCATAGTCTATTATTATATTAATTATGATGCATTATATATCTATATTTTCTGATGATGTGCCTATATATTATACTATATTATTACTGTTTAGACTGTATTTGAATAATGAATATCAGGTATTGATTATTGTTATTTAAATTATGTTTAGCAATGAATATGAATTATACAAACCATTTCCAAGTATATATGTAATTGTTTTTTCTTATTTTATTTAGATAGTAATTAATAGTTAGAATTGATTATATATGATGTATTTAATAGAACTAGAATTTATGTAAGATACATGTAAATGATGTTATTATTAATTATGTATAGTTGCCAATATTTAATTTACATATTTTAAAATTTGTCGGAAATTTTATAAAAAATGGCCCCCAAATCGAAATTTGGTGGCGCCAGCCATGTTACATGTGTATTTTAAAATTTTAATTCATAACAATATATTTACTACTACAGTAAAGATTTATTTTTTGCTTATCTTTATTTCAATACTATTTATTACTATACAATATAATTCTAGATAAATATATATTCATTTATTACAATACTAATTACTTTTATGTTTAATACCAATAATAATTTAACTATACTTATTATACAGGGATATATTTTTATAATTAAATGTCCTTCACTACTTTGTTAATATAAAACTTACTAATTTTAAAATAATTAAATTTAAATTTTACTTTTTTACATTTTTAAAATATGTTATATATGAAATGATATAATGTAAAAAAATTAATTAAACAAATTAGCATGACCAAAATTAGATTATAGAATTTTTCGGTTTCATAAAACTGCTATGTTTGTACAAATAACTAAATAAAACAAATTAAAATATAATAACGAAATCATACTTTACTAAATGTATAAATTACCTATTCTTAAATTATGAATTACTATGACATTGCTAAATAATTTTCATTTTTAATTATTCTATATTTTTGGTATATTTCACTGATTAAAAACTGCAAATTTTATCGCAATAAAAATTATAGCCGACCGAATATTCGAACGTAATTTACTTTAATTAGTGGATATCCAACCGAATATTCGTTTTTCTCTTTTTTAAACAGATATATTACCGAACATTGTATGTTATATCTTATGTACCCCAGAATAAGAAATCTGTAAATAATATCTGTTCGATAAATAAAAATTGATTAAATATAGCATCAGGTTCGTAGCAGGGATTTTCGAAGGAGGGCAAATAGGCGCCCAAATAAAATAACACGATCTATTGCAATAAAATTTTATAAGTCGCAAATAATTATAGTTAAGTAAGTATACAAAAATTACAGTCTGGCATAATTTATTAGGTATAATTTATTAGGTATAAGAGGAACAAAGTGTTGATATATACTAAATCCAAAATATACAATACTTAATAAAGTTTGTATTAGTACGCTTTTTGATATGTCATCCCGAGCGTTACGATATCGATGTTGCGCTATTGCTGTGTAAATCGTTTTTTTACAGTTTCCGATAGATTTAGATCTAAGGAATTTAAAATTGGTGGGGTACAAATTTTTAAATCACTGGAACCAATTTTTATCGACCCCGGACTCTTCACCAAAATTTGATATCTTAACAATCAACCAATTTTATTATTTTGGTATCTTTATTGTAGATTTTTTTTATGAATTCATATCGGACCGAATCGTAGGTCAGTACTAAGATTTTAGACCCAGCAGAATATTATGGTCTCCAGGACCAATCAAAATCGATTATTTGAAATATTAAAAGAATTATTGACAATTAAAATGTTATTTTGAAGAATTTATAATATGAAGCCAGTTATATTTTATTGGTTCAAATATTCAAATTTGTAATTTTGTCAACGTCCCCCTGGCTAAATAGTTCCAGGTACTCAACATCCATTACAACCCAATCATATTTTTTTTTAAATAACATTATTTAATCTTTAATCCTTAATAAGAGCAATTTTAATTTTTGTACTATATGTCCACTAAGTAAAAATTATTGACAAGCTTATTTCTTTTGATAATTCATTTACAAGTATATGAGTACTTACAGAAAAGTTGATCAAAATGTGATCACGGAACATTGCCATAATGGACCAAAATATTCTAAATAAGCATATATTCCATATACAAAGGCGGATCTAGCGGGGGGCATGGAGTGTAAATTCCTGAGAGAAAATTCTTTTTGTTCAAATTTGTTGTTTTTATTGAAATAATTTTTTCGCGGTTTTTCGAAATTGCATGAATTAATTTATTTGTGTGACTTGTGTGAATTCAAAATTTTTGAAACCTAGTGACGGGGAATCCGTACTGTAGTCATGGTTTGACGATTTTGGGGGCAAAAAAACTCTTTTTCAAAATTACTTTTGACGAATCAGAAGGCCTAGGCCCTCCAATTTTTTTGGACCTAAGAGTAGAATATAGTAAAAAAAATTAACAAAAATGTCATTATTAAAAAAATATATGTCAATTTTAGCAAACTGGTATATTTTTACTTCCAGGTATTTTACATCTCAATAATTTTAAAATAGTTAATAAAGTAATTATATATAATTTTTTTAACTTTTAGAAAAAGTTATGGCTAATTTATTGATTAAAAAAAATTTCTCAGATTTTTCTGTTTACTCTAATCGATTCCAAACTTGGCAAATTTAAATTTTGGATGTTTTCCGACATATCCCCGCAAAAAACTAAGAAAAATTCGGTCAGGGGGCAAAGTTAGCAAAAAAATTCTTAGGGTTTAAATATGGGTCTTATAAAAGTTGTGACTAACCGCGTGGGGTCGAGATTTTGAGTTAGCTACAGATTATGGTGTCTAAACTGGTAACTAAGAGATCTGCCAAAGGAATCGGCTCAAAAAAGCTTTAACAAAATGTTTGGTAAATTTTTGCATTTTTATTTTTCTAAAAGATTTTAGAAATTATTTTTTTGATTTTTAATATTAATTTTTAAAAAAATGAACAACGCCATGGTGTGTAAAATAAATTATGCATACTAATCAAACAAACGATTTTAATATTAAAACTTTATTTAAACAAAAAATCGATTTTTAACGTTTTTTGCCAATTTTTGTTAGGGTTAGGGCAACTCACGATTTTATTATACATTTAAGGGAAATTAAAGGGGTAAGGAAAGGTGGCCCTAGTGATGGGGATTCCGTATGTAGTCTTGGTTTGACGATACGACGTCTGGTTCGTTTTTAATCGAAGATTTTTTTAAAAATGGCAAAATTTTTCAGTTTCATTTTCCTATCTTTTACATGGAGAAAATTGAAAATCGATTTTCTCTGCAAATAATCTACCAATCTCGGACATTCTTTTAATTATGGATAGAGATTAAACCCATCATGGTTAGGAATATCAATTTTGTAGCGCTCTAGCATCTATAATAAAAAAGTTATTAGCAAAAGAAAGAAATTAAATTCATTTATATAATAAAATTTTGGTTTTTGATAAAAGTAAGTGTCTAATTGTTCTGATTTTTTTGGATGTGTACTCGGAGCTCCGAGTACACATGTAAAAATGTAAAGGAGATCATTATAAACACTTTTTACATTGACACATGAATTAAGCATACTTTAATATCCGTAATCTTTGTCTGGGATGCCTGGAAATGCATTCTAAAGTCTAAAATCAAAAAAAATTCCTTTGCAGGCCGCTCGCCATGAAACTTATTTTACGCCCCCCCCCCTAACTGAAAATGCTGGATCCGCCCCTAATAACATGTAAATTCCTTATCTGAGCAAGAAAAAAATAATATCACAAATAACTGCTTTATAAATGCATTTTGGATGTATATAATATATTACAAATAGATTGAAACATTAATATAAAGTTCTTAAATACATCATTATCTTTTGAAAAAATGTCATCTAAAATTTTATGTAAAAAACAAACAGGTCAAAACATTATGTTTTTAGTAAAGTATAGTACAAGCTAGACCCTAGATCCAAGGTAGAAAAACCTTTACCAGAAAAGAAAGCAGTTTCAATGGGTGTAGATCTTGATGTGAACCTGTGTAACGATGGACTACTGATACATTACATAATAAGACAGCCATTCTGAGAAATTTGATAACTTTTTCATCAAAGCGGAATTTTGCGGTTTTTTGGATATGTTACTCATTGCTGCTACATTGCTGTTTTAATGCTACTATTGCCCATTTTTAACTTTGCTCTATTTAATTCCGAGTTAATTAAAAATTTAATTGGCCTAATTTGACAATTTATATATACAATATCACAAAAGATTAATTTCTCGGTTGCTATTTTTAACAATTATTGCACATATTTAAATTTCATTTAAATGAGATATGGTTGCCGCTATATGTATATAAACAACCTTTTCCAAATCCACGATTTTTACAACACTAATAGCTTTACTAAACCACAGTTTTGTATTGTATGTTATCTAACTCAATCTATGACATTTTTTCCTAACATAGTAGAATGAATTTCAAAAATATTTAATTCAAAAAATTATATTTAACGATTTAATTTTAAAGTCATTCTTGCAACAACAAAAAAGTCTTCTAAATAACAAATTAAGATAAAAAAAAAATGATAACGCAGGTATGTACATTTTAATTAAATAAACAATGCAATGAATGCCACTCTTGAAATTTACACAGTCGATTATAGTTATTCTTGCTCTTCTTTATTTATAATAAACAAAGTTTGAAAAGTTTCCATTAAAATTTATGATAAGTTTTGTTTCAATGTCGGCGAGATTCGTTGAAGATTTTGTCACTGAATTAAATCTATCAGTTTTTAATTTTTTGCTTTCAAGACGAGGTACATGTCGCTCTGATATTTTTCTTTTTTTCATTATCTTACAGTCTCCTTACGACAACAATTTTTTACGACAAGAAACAATGGCAATCCTATTCTGTGAGAATTGTAGATAAATTGTAGTCACTCGAACGGAATGATTTTATATGAAACCTGAAGCTTGGCACCGTTACATCATAGTGCATAATGCGTTTTTCCCAAATTCTTTTTTTTCGCAAAACCACACATCACTGCTCATTTTTTTATTTTAAGCGGCATTGGAAACACCGAATTTGACGATGATGACATGTTAGAAAAGTACAATTTTAAAAAACAAACCAAACATCGATACAAACCAAACATCATAAACTCTCGCAGTATGTAAATTTTCGTATTCCTTCTGCGTTAGAGATGCCTTGACATTTTTACTCAAGTTGTCGCAGCTAATTTCCACAAATTGCCAGCCTTCTCACTCGAATCCAATATTTAGAAAATCCAATTTTCCAAAGAGGCTGAAATCTCACGACCACGAAGTCCAAAATAATATATAATTCCAAACCAAACTTATTGTTGTATACAATTTTTGGTTCTGCGGGGGTTCTACGAAATTTCGTACTTAAGTATTTAAAAAAAAATTTAATGACGAAGTGTTGCATAAAAATTCTTAAGTTAATGTTCTTCTAAGAATTTTTTAAAGTATTTCGTAAGTATTTTAAAGTATATTCTTAAGTATTTTTTATACTTTATTTACTTAAGTATTACCTAAATCTAATTGAGTATAAAAATTAGAGATTAGAGTTATAGAGTTTGAATTAGAGTTACTATACGTACTAGCATCTGACACCTGTAGATGAGGAATAAAAATTGTCATACTTTTCTTCATAGTGTAAAATAATACTGTAGTTATTAATAACAAGAAATTTAATTGGCATATGTTCGATATCCTCACTTAATTCTTTTTTAAAAGCTTTCAATTTTGCAACTTCTCTTTCAGTGGAAAATTTCGTGGAACTTGGCATTGAGTCTTCCTCAAATTTTTAAATTTCGTTTTAGTTTTCTTTAGGCAACAGTGATTTAAGTATTTTCACTTTCGTCATCATTATCATCAAACCCAAAAGACATTTCTTTGAAAAGTCAACGTCTACTAACTCACAGACAAATGTGTTGATACTTTCACTGGAAACCCATTCTAGTTCCACTTGATTCAATCCATTAATGTTTCATTAGGAATATGAGACACGTTAATAGGAGACGTCATTAGAACCATAGAGTTTATAATAATACATTATTACTCATAGACTAACAAGTTTTGTTCTTACTCTATGATTACAACACCCAGTTGCTTCGCGTTGACTATATAATAGATGTGTTTAGATTATTATAATTTTTCTAGTTGAATAATTTTAAAATGTTATAAAAAATCAATTTATTATTTTAATTTACGGTTTTGTTAGAAAATATGTCGCTCTTGAACTTAGGAAATATTCCTCATATCGAAATATGCAGTTTATCTACTGAAATGTTAGAATGGGTTACCGATGAAAGCGAATTCCGATATGTTGAAGAATTATCTTGTGCATTCTCTGAAGAGATAAATTAATTTGAAGAGTTAAAAGATGTTGGTGATGACGTAGGAGCAATGCTATAAAATGCTGAGTCAATTGCAATTCCAAAATCAACACAACAACCAACATTAAACCACATATTAGAAGAAAAAAATTATTAAATAAAACATTGAAAACGTTCAGGCTCCAGAAATTTTAGCCAATTATTTAAGTTATTTTAATTATTCACTACAGACCAAGAATGACAATTGCAATACCTACATATGTGTACTTGTCCAGCATCCTTAATTTGTGTATATATAAGGTCTGCGATTCAACGTGTTATAATAAAAATAGAAATAACTTGATAATCGTGTAATAATTAAACCTGGCAACTGAAGGGGAGTCTAAAATTGTTATTCAATGACATGGCGAACTGCGAACTGCACTTATAATTTTTATAAATGTAATTATATACTACATATATGCAAAGACTTGTGCTACTGTTTGTATTTCTGTACATATTTTCTATCGAAAAACAATGTGTTTACTATAATAGCAGTTATTATTAAAGTAAAATTTTATATATATATATAAGTTATTTGTTTATTAACTATTTCAAAATCTCCACACAGCTTTTTTATATTTTCATTTCTATTAAAAAAATCGTTGGGCTAGAATTCAGATTGTTTATATATAAATAATACACTTGGATAAATTCACAATAATACAATATTGTAATAAAATAACTGTTTTTCAGAAAGTATAACATTTCTTTTGTTTTACAAATTTCTAATTAAATCTAACAAATGTTACTGAGGGAGTGGCTTGTTGGGCCACTGGATCTGCCAGTTACCAGACTTCTTCCAACTGTTGTAATGTCTTTTCCAGAAACCTTCCCCGGAGTCTTTTCTTCTAATCAGTTCATCCCGCATTTTTGGTAAATAATCTCCCAATCCTGTAGCAACCCACCGTTCAATGGGACTGTCCGGATAATTCTTCTTTGCAATTATTTTACTTCTGTCCGAAATGAACCAGCCGTCTGAGTTAATAATTGAAAATGCCAATAAGACAATCGCACAGGCTAAAAATCTTAAGCAAGAATTCATTGTGGGGTCAGATATCTTCAAATAAACTGTTTTAGGTTGCTAAATTATATTTATATATACTATCCCCATGATGTGAATATTACATGTGTTGTTTATTGTAGCTACACTTCCACACCCTATTATCTCAATAATTAGCATTTAATTTAACTACCGACAGTATATATAGGCTGAGATAATTCTTGCTTGTTATCTATACGTGACATTTATATATATAATTAAAGTCAACAGAATACTTTATTACATATATATAAATACATATTATATACGCATTACGCGCATGCATTAAATGGTAACTGTTTGTTTAAAAAAAGAGTTTGACTAATTACAATCATAATCAGAAATACATTCAGAAAATATCAGGCGACGTTTAAATTTATTATTCATCAAATTTAATAAAGTTTGGAAGATTTCTTGTGGTTCTAGCCTAAAAATTTGAAATCAGTAACCAAATATTACTCTATATATATTATCATATTTCTAAAGAATTTTAAAACCTTTTATGAATTACCCATGAGTTACACTTTAAATTGGAATTACCCATAAGTATTAGCTAAAGAATTTCGAAACGTTAAACCACTGATTTTTTACCGGCTACATTGGAAATGTATACGCGGATACCTCAATTTTGGGCAGTTTGACGTTCAATTGGTAAATACCTAATACGTTAGTGGCCTTTATATTGCTAGGATCATCTTGGGATTTCTCGATGACAACAACAAATCAATAAATTGATTAGCAAAATTATGTTTCTATCTAAAACCAAAACCATTTCATGCAGCGATAGTGAAATAGCATGTTATAGATAATGCATTACACCAACTCATATAATAAAATATTTTAAGGTATATAATCTTTCAAATCTTAATAATATATATCTAGCGCCTATACGAAAAAAATAATGATGTGTGAATACAGGGTTTAAATAATTTTAAAACGTTTAGAATTAATAAGCATTAAAATAAAAGCAACAAAAAAGAAAAATTGTTTTAATATACTACTAAACTTGGTTGAAGGAAAAAATAAGTAGGTATACATACAATTAACAATACTGGATTTTTGTATATAAACGTATATTTAAACAAAGTTTAAAATTAAATAAATAAGAAATTAATTTGAAATAATAATTTCATTTAAGGAAAGTTGTGAACAAATGTTTATTTCTATGCATTGAATAATAGGATTTTGAAATTGTTTATCTAAGTTCGCGTTATGACGAAATATTCGTTACTAAAACAAAACAAATTTTAAAATATTTCAGTTTATTGAAATTGTAATGCGATAAAATTATGTAATACAAAATATTTAAATGTATGAAATATCATTTCACAGCTGGGTAAAATTAATTTAATATGAATATGACTTTTAGGACTATTAAAATATTAAATAAAAATTTAATTTTATAAAATTTATTTTAAATGTCTGGATATTAAATTAATTCAGACATTTAGTTCAGATATTTTAAAATTTATTAAAAATAGATGTCATAATTATAGTAAGTGCTTGGTAACAAAAATATATATACAATTGAATTAAATATTTAGTTCCATATGTATATATTTATCAGAGAATAATAACAAAGCAAATTAGATTTCAAATAATGAATAAGTCAATGAATCTAACATACTCTATATAAGACAATAAAGTGTAAAAATGCAAGTTTAAAAGAACAATTTGAATTTAGCTAACAATAAAGTGGTAAATAATGGAAAGCAGGTTCAAAAGGCACATTAAAACCGTTCATTAGACTAAATTGTAAACCATGAAAAAGGAGAAAAAGAAGAATAGTCTGATCCCTGAGGATAAGAGGGTGATTGCATAAAATTACAAATTAAAATCAAATCGATTTTTTGCTGTACATAAAATGAATGCGACAATGAAAATTTTAAACATATAAATCTGGTTTCATAAACGCGTATAACTATTTAAATATAAAACATATAAGTCCAATTTCATGAATTTACATTACTTAAAATAATAAACCTCTAGGTAGCTACAAAATCCGCAAAGACTTTTGGCCCACCCTGTATATAATCAATTATATGTTAGGGCCATAGCTAGACTTTTTCAGTGGGGGAGCAAGATTTTACAAAAAAGCACCAAAACAAAATTGCATTTTTATCACTGTAAAAATTATTAATTTAATAAATTTAATATTTATTTACATATAAATTTATATATGCTTAATTTATAAGGGCGCCATAAATAGAAGGGACGCCAAAAAGCGAAAATTAAGCGACGTTCGCGTCGGAGAAAATGCCCCCTGCCCCCCACGCTAGGTACGGCCCTGTTAATGTATATAGGTGTACATAATGGATTTTTGAATATTTTATGAACTGATATGAACCCTTATGAACCAGGTGGGGTCGGGGGACAAAAACATCAATGAAAATAACACACAACGTCATTGGTTCGCTTTAAATTCCCCAAACGAATGTCTCCACTGTTTCCTGCCCACAGTCAACTCCTCTGCCTCATCTATAAAATCCCCTACCATTCGCATACTCATTGTTTAAATTGTGTTATATGTCCGAAACACAGCAGTCTTCTTTTCCTTATTTTATCTCTGATTGGTGACAGCCAACAGTCGCCAAGTAGTATTCCTTGGAGCCCATCTTTTTATTAAATTATTCAACTTATATTGGTAATGGGCCATTTTTATAGCCAAAAATATTTTGCACAATATATAAATTTGTTATCCAGATTTTTTTTTATTACAATGAAAAGAACTCCTATATATAGTAAATAGTTTCAGTATTATTATTGTACAGTATTTTATACGCATTCATATTTGTACAAGTATAATTATGACAGGAAATCCACTATATCATTTTCAAAATGAAGATATTATGCTTTTTTACGTTTTTTTAAAGATAGTGAATAGTGAAATCATTTTTTATAATTAATTTAGAAAAGTTTTTATTTTAAATGAAACGAAATTGTTCCCCAACTTTTCTTTCTATAATTTGGATGTATTTAATATTGTGTACAACTAAACTGTACTTTGGATGTTTTTTGTGTAAAATTCATTAATTATTTACTGTGTATTTCCTGTTGTCTAATATGGATAACAATTTCATTAAATAATATAAAATAATTTATATTAGAGAAAATGTGTGGCTGGTAAATATAGTTATAGATAAATATTAGTACCTTAGGAAATTGGCTTGTATGGATAAGTTATTTAGAGCTGTTTATAATTTAACCTCTTTTTTACAGCTAGTATAGAAAAGATCCAGTGGTTATGCAAATCTCCTATAGAATCTCATATTTCTCCTAACTTTTTTTGTATGATTAATTAGTAGGTATATTAACACAACCAAGTATTATTCTACCAAATAATAAATGTATACAATTTTATGAAAGGGCCCAAATTCGCGTTACATAATTTTTAGACAGTTTCTTGGAGAGGTCTCAAAAGTTGTGACGTAGTTTGACAAGGGGGTGGTTTAAAAAGCCTTTGAAAAGAGTGACATCTTTTCAGAAAAGCTTTTTTATATGCATATATTTTTAAAATTATATAACCTATTGATATAATTGTCCAGTTTATGCCTGAAACTAATTTGCATAATATATAAATTTGTTACCCACAACTTTTTTTAATTACAACGAAAAGAAAACCTATTATAAATAGTTTCAGTATTATTGTTATACGTATTTAATGTGCATTCATATTTGAACAAGTATAATTACGACTCGAATTCAACTATATTCGAGTTGTTTTAATTATTTATTGTTAAAGGTTTTAATATATTGGAAATGCTCGTAAATTAATGTCAATTAAGATCAATTTCAAACGCTTGGAGGGTTTATTTAATTTTATCATATATTTAGTTTCTTTCTTAATTAATTATGGGTAGAATGATCAAACTCTCGTCATTATAGATTTTTCATAACACATGGTCGGGACGTTGGTCGTAAAGCTACAATTTAGTAAGTACTTAATTGATATGACTTTTAATGTGTTCGTCTTTTTCTATCCCTTATTTTTGTATTTAAATATTCACACATTTGTGTGTCAGCTACTGTAGCAAAATTGTGGTATAATAATTGTTTCAATAGGTAAGTAAACTAAATAATAAATGTCAAATTCTAAGTAGAAAAGTGAAAATTAATATTGCAAAATACATTATTCAATTTCTTTCTTTCGAATTTAAGGATTAAATTATAAGGATCGCGTGTCAAGAATTTAATAAAATTAAATAGAAGCTATAGAAAACAATTTTTTTAATTTAAAAATTGTATATAACATAGTATGCATTTCAAGGAATTACTTGGTATAGTCTAGTATTATAGAGATAATTATTCAATTTTTATGAAATAGACCTGAAGATAAATGGCAATATCTTGGGTATGATTTACAGTCAACTTGGCCCAGGACAACTTGGATCTAAGGGACAACTATAACTATAATTTTGACAGTTAATCAATTCAAATAATGTAGTTAATGTAACAATGCACATATAGTGAATGGAAACAGTAAATGGGATACACATAATTGGATCAAAATAGATTAATACAAAATTAATCTAAACTGAAAACACCTCCTTTGATAAAATTAACTGCTATTAAATAATTTATTAGTATTTTTCTTTTAAATAGCAATAAATTTTATCTTACAAAGTGTTTCAATTTTAGAGTTAATTTAATAATTTTTTATATTAATAATATTATTGTTATATAGTAGTCCAGGATCAAATTGTCTTGGGCTGAGTTGTCCCATTACCTTGAGGATTCATAACTTAATTTTTAAATATATAAACAGACCGAAAATAGCTATAAAAAAAAATTTGGGTGAGCAATTACCATAGTTAAACACACTGTCAGCTTGATTAACAAACTGTATTAGACCACTACACAGCATTAGATGCAAAGAGGAATTTAGAAATGGCTAATTATGGGTCTGGAAATCCAGGAAGTGTTCTTCAGTTTTGTCAAAAATACTTTAAAAAATGAGTAACATGATAAATCAGCCCAAAAAATCTGTTTTTATACTAATATATGTGCTGTGCAAATAACCAGTTTACACATAATATAATTTTTTGTGAATTCTACTTTATATTGAATTAAAAAATAATAATTCTATTAAAAATGAAATAATTTTTTTATTGTTTTAGTATTAAATTAAGTGTTTGTATATAATTTTTGAAATCAATTGGTAATTTGTACAGTGCATATTAGTTATTAGCATTGATTGGTAAAATGTGCCTAACTTAATAACCTGATATTTTACTAGTCAACATTTTGTAAAAATTAAAAGTAATGTATTGTTTTCATTTTTTCTAAAGGTACCATCATATCTCAATGATTTAGCCAAAATATACTGAAAATGTTTAACAATACTTTTAAAATTCACAAAAAATTTACAAAAAAGATTCTGGAATTTTTATTAATTTTTCCTGTTAATTCTGGAAAAATCCTAGAATTTTATTACAATTATTCTGTATGAACCCTGTCAGAATACACATCACAGTAAGGGACAACATCCAAATTTGCCTGTGTTGTTTCTTGAAGTTGATTACTTAAATTTGACAAGAGATAGCATTTTTTTAGTATATTTTTTTCTAATTATGAATCTAATTCTAATTTTTCTAATTAGTAAATGTACATACTTGGAGAAGTCATCTTTTTTAATTAGCAAATAGTGTTTTATAATCTATTATTTATAAATATATAATTATAAAATTCCACTTACCTCAACAGTATACAGTTTTTCAGAACCATATGTTGAAACATGATTGAAGACATATCTCTTGATTATGTTGTAGGCAATATGAATTTTTAATAATATGAATAATATGAAAATATGAATAATTAAAATAAACAAAACAATATTATTTAATCATCTACTTCTTTATTAAATAATTTTTGATTTGGTGTGTTCATGTTAACATTTTAAATATTAATTATGAGGTAGGTATCATTTTTTAAATTGTGTATTTTTTGATATCAGTGTATTCAAGGGTTGTTGCAAATTTTTATGCTTTTCAAAAAACATTTCTCTAAATACTGGGACTTTTTATCATAGACCAGATGAAAAAAAAAATCTAATAATGGTTTGGTTTATCTATGTGTTCAAAATTGTAAGTTTTAATGCATTTATAACTGCTAGAAAGATAACCCATTCCATTGTATAGGCACTATGAAATTATAATTGTACACAAGTAACATTTATAAATTACTATAGATCATTCAATTTGCCTATGCTTTGCAAAACAGTGTCATGTATTTTTTATTACATATACAATTATTTTGAGAATACATCAATATGACCATTGATGTTGAAATTACAATGTATTATTATTATTATAAAAATAACTATGTAAAATAATTATATATTCAAATAGCTACATAAATTATGATAAAGTAAATATATATTAGTTACTATTAACCCTTTCCAATTAGTTACAATGAAATCTTCCCCCACATATGCCAGCTATATAAAACATTTTGTTGTACTATTTTTTTTAGAATATTCTTTTTTTTATTGTTGCAGAATGATTAAGAAGGCATAGGTATATAGGTAAATGCACTGCATAATAAATTTTATTAATTAGCTTTATCTTGTGTGTAGATAGGAAAACAAATACCCCTGCAAATTCTATAAGTTTCTATATAACATACATGAATATAAAAATTATATGGAATTCAAATATATATTTTTCAAGGCAGCTGTAAATGAAAACAATGGGAGAATATTGCTATTTTCTGTTTAATTTATTGTGCAACCCTTCAACAACAGACATTTCTTTGAAACATTTAGGATCCTTTTATTGCACAATATGGCGAGTTCTCCTTAAAATGTCAACCAGAAATAGGTCTATATAGTCAACTATCTAAGAGGCTATACTGAATGAGTGTTAGATAAGTATAGGTAATTGCAAATTTAGATTATTTAGATAATTCAATAGAACTCTCCTTGGCTTATACACCTAATAGTAAAAAGTAGTTCAAATTTTATTTCTGAATATATGTAATGCAATACTATATGACTATATGACTGCAACTGTCTATCTTAGAAAAAATGAAATTTTCAATATAAACCATATATATATATATTCAGTTTGTAATGAAATACAACTTTTCCAATGTATTAAGTATATATGATATATTATATATGATGCTCCAGCTTATATACAAGGAGAAACATGGTTATAAAAAAATACAAGAACAGTGAACTGGGATTTATTGGTAAAATTGGTGAAAGCAACCTTCAATGCACAAATGAATGATCAGAGGGCATGCTGGACAAAAAATAAATTGTAGTGGTTTGATTACCATGTTGAGAGCAATATTTGCACCAATGTCTGGGTCTTGCTTGATTGGCAGTAATAGGAAGTTGTTGAGGAAGGTGAACAGGTTGCTGGGCATAATTGAGATGTGGCTTTTGCAGTATTGCCAGGTTGATGTTGCAGATGGCCTTGATGTAGGTTATTTCAAAATTTAGCAAAGAAATCTTCATTTCCTTGATTTTACTGCATATACAGAAAACAAAAAATATACATTTATACAATTTTAAAATATACTAACCACATACACTAAATATACTATGTGAAAATCAAATATGGTTGATAATGTGTATAATATATGGTCAAAAGATACATCAAATATAATTTGTTGATATGAATACAACATATTGCTTATATCAAAACAAAAATTGGAATTATATATATATATATAATATAGAATAATATATTCACCAGTAGAGTAAGCAGGTGTTTAGAACCATGCACTGCAGAGTTGTGATACTAAGTTTCATCATACCATCTGAAAGATTGACTCCTCCCATTAGTTGGTTGTAGTTGACATTGTGTTTGAGGTGGCAGTTTAGAGGAATGAGTCCTGCTACATCAATGGAACTAAAACAAAAAATTTTTTGTTTGTAGCGAAACTGATTTGCTAAGAGCAATTCTTTTTTGCAGAAATGGGAAGAAAGTCTGCATTTAAAAATTGTAAAATAATATATACACTTTATATATAACAATAACATATCATATGTGCAAATAAATTAAAAGTATTTATAAAGTGTATATATTTATTTATACATGTATGTTTACTATTATATAATATTGAAGGCTATAATTCATAAATTTCACCTAAACCAAATTATTGTATTTTTATTTGAAAATGAACATATATAGCTAGGTATGCAACCTATAATTCTATCAACAAATTAATATAATTGCAAAATATCAAATTTTATTAGCTTATAATATACATAGTAGTATCTAAAACACACATGTAAATTATATATCATCAAATTTTCAGCAGATTATAAGCCAGAGTTATATATATATACTTTGGTTATATTGTTGCTATATATTATATATTATAATAGCTGCAGTACATAAGAGTATCTATCACCTTGGGAGTAGTTCTAGGATGTCTCTGCTCCTTTCTCACTTTCCCCAAACAAGTTGTTTGACTAACAAAAATATTATTACTATTATCATATATATAGCTTTACCTGGCAGAGTATTGAAAAAAGGTTGAAGTTGGGATTCTCGATCTTGCATGCTGACATTTTCTGGCATACTGAATCTAATGTATTTTTAAATTTGATGGAATCGATCCCTATGCATTGTTTGTGGGTGTAAAGAAAAAATTAGAGCTCAAAATAGGATTGGTACTCTAATACAATTGCAGTTTAGGCTTCACTGATATCCCCATTACCAGAACAACTCCAAAGCACTCTTGAATTTCTGTTCCAGTTGTTGCATGCCAACAAACCATGTTTTTGTTTGGATTGGGGTTCATATTTTGTGTCACTCTTGCATTTGTATATGCAGCTAAATTGTCCCATATTTGGTTTGTGAAATACAATTTGACGAAATCTGCTTTAGATCAATTTCTAAGACTGTCTTCATCTATGGTGGGATTCAGACCTATTACACCAAAAAAAATCATGAAGAGGTTCGTGTCACTGATCTATGTTAGGCTGAACAGATTACCATAAAATATGTGGACCAGATGATTCTGACAATAAAGATGACTCTGTAATTTATAATTTCCTGTAGTTATATAAAGCTCCTCACATTAAAAAAAACGCTGATGCGCACATTTTGCTCTCAACCAATGAAAATAAACTTTAACCAAAAATTACACTAACATAAATTCAACAACCTATAACGATTTTCTGTCCAATTTTTATCTGCTCCTTACAGCGGTTATGTAATAGACTTGACTGACATGTATCCAGAAGGTGTCTTAAAAAATTGAATATAGTGGGTAAAGCTAAAAATCAAATATATATTATCCTACAACATCACAAGGAGATAGGTGCGTGTAATATATAAAAACAATAAGATAAATACGTAGTTTTAGGCACTCAAAAAGTAATACTATAATACTGTTTTGGCTATGTACATACCTATATACATTTTAAATTGAGAAGAAGACAATTGAGAGTGGAGTAACTGTCAGGATGTAGACAAGTCTAGGTTGCAGGGCATACATAGGGGATGATCCTCATTTTCCTCTATCCATTACAGAAGGTTGATAAATATGATTGGATTGAGCAATGATTGTGTCAATCCACTCAGCATAGGAACTGGTGCGGGCACGTTTTATCTTCTCCTTGTCATCATAGTGAGGTCTGATAGAACTGCATCCATAAGACAGTTGTTGGGCTCCTTATTATCAATGTTGATTACAACATGCTTCGCCTTGAGCCTTGCTGGGAGTTCAATGAGATGGATTCCTCTTTGGAAGAACGATTGTTGGTGGATGATGGTTTTCGAATGTGAAATCTGAAGTCATTGATCATGTCCTCATGTTCGTGTATTGATCATTGGTATTCATCTGTGTGGATGTCTACTAAGTTGTGAGTAATTTTTTAGAACATGGAGAGAGTAGCGTTATCCTCTCTTGTTTGAAGAAGAGGCCAATAGATATCTTTTAGCATGGCCATTACAATACTTGTACAGTGGTAGTCACTGATACAAAATCTTGCAGTATCGCATTGGACCTTTTCGCGTTTCTTGATATGAGATATTTTATGTGCACAACAAACAGATGAGGCCTACTCCAAAATAGGTCTGATCATTGTTTTGACCACATAGATTTAACTTCCGTCAGGCACTTGTTTAAGTTTCTTTTCAGGAATCAAATGCTAAAGTAGAGTCCTCTTTTTTAGTAATCATATTGATTTGTACACTCCAGTCAAGTTTCCTATTAATATTCACTCCCAGATACTTTGCTGCAGCTACTAATAAATAATAAATAAATAAGAGCTTTATTCTACAAATGTCAAACGCAAATGTAGGTTAATCCAGCAATAGAGAATACAGATAAAAAAAATATAAAGGTGAGTGATTACATGGATACGATATTAGAATATAAGTAAAGGTTATATGTGTAAATAATAGGAGTGTGTTAGAGTTTATAATAGGATAGCGCCGTAAGAGTAATAGATTAACAATTTAAAAAGGGGTACCCGGCAATAAACAAGTTATTTAGAGAACATCATTCTGGTAATGCAACAATTCTTATTGTAGTCATTTAATTTTGGCACAAACCTATTGTGGGCATTGTTACGAAGAGAGTATTCATGGTTACGTGTTTTGGGTAAGTATCTATGAAGCACATGATGTTTGACGATTTTATTAAAAAGTTTCTTATCATAGTTTTTAGTGAGGTTTTCCAGGTTCGTTTGGTCATCACAGAATCCGTATTTAATTTATCTATGTATAAAGCTTTTCAATCTGTTTTTATCTTCAGAGTTAGTAAATCTCCACCAAGATTGGGCTGCATAGAGAAGACGGCTAATAACGAGGGAGTAGTAGATTTTCTTGATATTCCTAGCGCTCATCCCATGACTTTTGAATATTCTTAGCTGCAGCTTTTGCTAATGATACGGTCGATATGTTTGTGCTTTGAGAGTTAGTTAGTTACAGTGACTCCTAAGATGCTTAAAAATCCTCAACTCGCTCAATATCATTGATTAACCCTTTCAGCCCTAAAGCCTTTTTGGAGTGGATAACCTGTTCCTAAAAAAATCTGTAATTTTAAAGTTCAAATATTTTGGCTTGTATAGAAGTTATAGTATAATACTGTATATGTGGACTAAGAATAAAGCATATATAAGGTCTCAATGTACTAATATTCATAGATTTGGATCAAAATATTCGCTATGTTTTTCTGAAAAAAAGGGAAAAAAAGCATAATTCCAGTAAAAATTATTATTTTTGCAGTATGTAATTTACTGTGTAAAAATTTACATGTAAAAATTAGTGACACAAATGGGAGAGATGCAAAATTTAAGTAAAAGTTGGTAACAGCAGTTAAACAGAATAGCTAGGCACGATCAGCATGCCATGGGATGAAGCAGTCGACACATAATTCGGGTTTGTTGTCACAACCGTCACAAAAGTAACGTGTCTTGATGGCTTTCTTGCCATCCTTGTAGCACTTCTTGCATCGCCTTCTCGGTTTGTCATCATTTTCGGTAGCTGGGAGAGGTACTGGCAGGTGCCTCTCAACTCTGACGGCATCACCAGCAGGCCCTGGCCTAGGCAAGCTGCGGCGTCTTTCACTGCTCATCTCGATGCCCGTCAAATGGCTGATGACCTGGAGGGAAAAATCCATGAAGGGTTTCTTGACCTTTTGCTTCGAAAAGAGGACATAAGCATTGAGGACCAGGCGTTGACACAAGTGTAGGCCTACTTTTTTAAACCAGGTATGTGTCTTCCTGACACAGGCAAGTGAGGAGATCAATTGATCGCCCCTGTCCACGCCGCCCATGGTCTGGTTATATTTGTTGATAACAGTAGGCTT
>JAUZNC010009906.1:0-26147 GCA_034780395.1 Vannuccia rotundouncinata | reverse complement strand
TAAATATTTTTTTATGTTTTAAAAGGTGCGATTTCGCAATATGGGGTCAAAATGTTTCTATAAACAAATGGCCAAATTTTTTGTTAAAATTCAAATATATTTGTTTAACCACTTTTATAAATGTTGCAATTATACAAAAATCATAAGATATGTATTAAAATAACGGAAAATGACAATCAGGAAACTACAATTTACATTGATTTATCAAAGTTAACTTAACCAACGGTATTTATATAATAATATAATTTAGTAAACTTCTATTTAATATTTTCTTTTATTAATTTATCGTTATGATCATGCAACTATAATTTTTATATGAATTAATTTTTATTTTTCACCATCGAACCATTAATTTTGTTTATATTTTGCCGCATATTAAAAACAGAAAACATGCGTTTCTATATTTGCAAACAGGTTCACTACGCTGACGACAACTCTGACGAAGAGTCGAGGTGATTTCAGTTACAATTCGTTCTAACTGCTTCTTAATTACATTCTTTGAGTTAACGATAATTTAACGTTAATTTTTCGAGCAGTTTTGCATTGAAAACTATTTCAGTTTTAACTTTTAAACATGAGCGTTCTCTAAACATTTGCATTCTTCCATATGACAACTACTTAACCCCTTTTATATAACATATCAACTATAGGCTATATTAATTCAACATTTAAGAACCAATTTATAGTTTTATCAATTTGGGAAATTGTATTTCTAAATATTTTATTATAGTTAACATCAATAAACTTATATAGAGGCCAATCCAAAAGGAAGATTGGATTTAGTTACATAATAAAATAAAAGGGTCAGCTCAACCGTTTGTTGGATCTTTTGGTCAATTGTCAAATCTATAACATTAATACGTTTACGTCTATAAAACATGACAATGATTATAATGAAAAGATTACATTTTTCTGTGGTAAGTTTAGAGTATTATCATTCAAATATTTTGATACATTTCCTTTTCTAACTCATCGTAAATTGTATTTTCATATATTTTCTTATTCACGGTGTTTTTACAATGCCTTTTCTGAAAACTGTTTTCCATAATCGTTGTTATTGTTCTCATTTTTGTTCAAGACGCTTCCTTTTGGTGAACGTATCTTTTAACACATTTTAATAAATTATCTATAAATAAAGAATCTTTATATGTTGATGTTTGAAGTGATATCATGATGTTCAATATAAAAATAATGATCGTAATGTACCAATGAACTGTTTCAACAACTGGATCCTTCTCATCTTGCGGTCACCAGCAGGAACAGCACTTTGAGCTCCCCGCGTTCAGCGACCGCCGAGAGCGAGAACGGGAAGCCTGGTTCCGCGAGTTTGGCGGGGATCAGCGAGCAGAGCTCATGGTCTCAACACTCGTCCGGTTGGAACGAGGACTCCACCTCGGAGCCCAGCTTTCAGCAGTATCCCCCACCGCCGAATCAGGCTTTGGAAGAATTGGAACGTGACAGTGTCTCCCCTCCAGCCAGCTCACCGGAGTTGTTTACCAAATATAACCCCAGCAGACTTTATACATCCTCTAGTTTTCCGGACTTGTGGTGAAAACCTTAATCACCTGGATTCTTCCCATCCTTTTAAAGTGGACACGACAGTATTTAATTTTTTCTTTGGCTTGTTTAAAGAATTTTCGTGAAAAATATATAGATACTGTATTTGCTTTTGGGACCTCTTGTAGATTATTTTAAAGTTCATCCAACTGCTTTATCTGACCATGATGTTTTCCCCAATATTGACGTTAAGAGCTCGTTTTTCTATCTTGTTTATTTAAATATTTGTATCTTCAGTGAAGTTGACTATTAAGTTTACTAGTGAAAATGTACTAAATATAGATTCGGGATGGGATATACATATAATTATGATACGATTAAGATGATTTACAATGTATTTTATATATATTAATATTACATTGGTATATTTCAGTTTATTATATAAAATGAAACTAAATGCTTTCATGTTAAACTATTTTTATATAAAATGTAGAAGTAAAGTCCAGTTGTTATATTTAACAATGTATTGATGTAATAAAAAATGTTTATAGAAAATTATATATATGAAACATATTACAACCTTTCTTATTACTGGTGAATTATTGTAATACTATAAATTAATGTCAATTGAAATAGAAGTTATATTCTATATACGAAAAATCCATACATGCAGAGCCGTAGGAACGTTTTAGAAACGGGTACGAACTGGACTAAAAGGACATTTATAGGGACACTGTACCAAATAACAGTTTAAAATGTGTATTTTTGTTACAGTCAAACTCAGAAATTTATTCATTTCATAAAATGCTAGTTTCGATAGTCTCAAGAAATATTTAAATGTGTCATAATTTGAGTTTATAGACTTTTAGGTTATAAGAATTTTTTATAAATATAATTTTAAAATCCTCTGGAGAACAAACTTTAAACATATTTAAACAGATTTTATAGAACCATCGTTAATTTTAATCGATAATCGATTTTTATTATGAGGTGCCAACATTATTTAATTTAACATTTCGAATGAAGTGAATAAGAAAAATTACTAATTGCTAATTTTCCATAAAATTTAAAATATCTGAATTCAAGTTTGACTGTAAAACATCTCATTAAAAAAATTAACCCGATCAAAACACACTTAAATTAATAATAATAAATGCTATTTTGTAGAGGGAGTTATATGTTTTAGTTATTTTAATATTCTATTTGTATCTATCCAACTATAATACTATGATCTACACTCTATCGTAATTTTAATATCTTTATATTAACTAATATTGTCATTAAAAATCATATGTATATATAGGAGTTGTCTTAATATTTAATTTACAATATCTAGTATTACCGCTTGTTTTAAGACAGCTATAGTCTATAATATATAGGTATTTGTTATAGATTCTTTTATAATGAAATCGAAAACCAAACCTGCATTGGAATGTATAATAAACTTTTATCTGTCGAGAATCGCATATAGAATAATTTTGACAATTAATATTTTTATTTTATATATATTTGTCACTATAAAGTTATATATTTTTTTAATTACTTTATTTTTTAGTAGGTACATACTTTGTTTTTTATAGTAATCGTAAATTTTCTATCTTAATTATGCTATTATAAACTATGTATATAATACTATAATTGTTTATAGTATCCCCTGTACTATCCATAGAGGTATATTTTAATTTGGTTCTATCCATTATAAATTATTATTATACTTCTATAAAGATTAAAAATATTCAGAATAAGATACGCTAAATAAAATAGTATAGGGTTCGCCGAAAGAAATAAAACCCTTAACTATAAGGAGTACTCGGCCTATATAAAACAAACCTATCTGTATATTATATTGTTATTACAAAAATGGTAACTAATTATATATTAATGAATAAAAAGTCTAGTATATAAATAAAGCAACACACTTTGAGCAAGTGTAAAGTTGATAAAGTGGAAATTGGTAGCCTTCAACAGACTTTCTTGAAAGTATCAGTAGAAATTTTAATCCATTCAAGTTGAACACATTCCTTCATTTCTGCAACTGTTATGGATATGAATATCCGCTTTTACTGCAATTAATATACACTTAGAGGAAAGAAAAAAGTGAAGATGCGCGAGGGTTTTGATTTAATTCTTATGTTACACTAATATGTTTTCATTTTATTGATATCAACTATATATTTTATCTATGTCGCTTAAAATTGTCGTTATAAATATCATTTTTAAAACGTATAAAAATGTTTGGAATTAATCTGAAATAAATCAATTTTTTTACATAATTAGGTTTTCCAAAAACTTCAAATATTATTTAATCGCATAGTGTCATATATAGTGATATGCTAGAAACTTGAATGGGATGGGGCTTTGTATTTGTTTGTTTGCAGCAGCGTAGCAGCGTTTGAAAAAGTGGTATGATCAAATAATAAAGGGCTGTACGTACAGGACCTATATACGCGGCATATTATATATATGCGTTGGCATACTTATTTATGCAATTTCAGATAAGCGTAAATATAAAATTTCAGATGGATTTAATTTTTTATCCAGCAAAGTGGTGCGACTTGACAGTCGGACCTGCTACTACGGCCCTGGTTTTATGTCGCGTCATGGGGTCTTATTAAACCATATTTAATTGGATTACATTTTTATAATATTCCAATTTTTTGTTTTAATTTAATGAAATATCATAACTGCTTTAATTTTAAATCGAAGCTGAATCAGTAAAAATACGGTAAATATATAATGAAAAATTGTAGGATAATTACTTTTAAGATTGTTTAATAAGTGTTTTAGCCCTTCTGATTCCATATTTTATAGGTTTTGGATATTAATTCGTTTTTATGTACAACTATTATTATGTAAACATATAAAAAGGTTAGTTGTTCAGTCTAAGACGTAACTTCAGTCTGCAGGTAATTTTGATATTATGCAGTATGGAGGAAGGGGATAAATACAAAGTAAAATATTTTTAATTTATGGCGATCCATTTTTTGATTTGTAGGTCAGATTTTCCATCCAATTGACAAATATTACTGAATTGTGCATCAAAATCCTGAAGCTATGTTAATAGCAAAGTAAAGATTATTGAAACCACAATATATTCATGATTCACACAAAGTGTTCAAAAGTCTTAATTCAGATTTAAGTCTAAAAAAAGTCTTGAATTTTTAATAAGGTTGTATAAGTTGTTCACTTATTGTGCATGTGATCATATCTTTTTTCTATTGCATGCCTAAGACTTTAGGCTATCTATACTATCTATTAATATAGAAAATTAGGCTCTACATACCTAAGATGTTACAATAAATGCCAAACAAAAGTTTGGTGAGATTTCCAGATTTTAAATTTTTTTTTATAGGAAAGAGTCATTTCAACAAACAAATATACAATATTTTTTAAGCTATAGGTAATAAACATCCCATCCCAAAAATGTCCCTGAGATAGAATAAAGTGTTAAGTATTAAACATCCCATCATGTCTTAGGGAAGTTTTTTATAAATAAGTAATAAACATCCCCTGAACATGGGTAATAAATGTCCCACCCAAAAAAATTAACTAAACTAATTTAAATATCAAGATAAAAAAATAATTTCAATCAATTAGGTATTAATAATAAACAAATTGATGCATAGTCCGGATCAACCATTGACTTATATATTATTTATCTAGACCAATAAATGGACCAATATCCAATAGTAATAAATGTCAATGGAGGAATATATCTATATTGATAATCAATGCCTAATTGGTGAACATTAACTCTAAGATTAATTAAATTTATAAATTAATTGATTAATAATTATTAAAAACCCTTTTTAAAAACTAATACTGTATATAAATGAAATGCACTCTGGACATTTTTTTAATCAGTTTGCTGGTCTTGATAAATAATATATAAGTCAATAGTTGATCTGAACTGTGCATCAATTTGTTTATTACTAATAATTATTTATTATTTTTTTTCTTGATATTTAAATTAGTTTCATTAATTTTTTATTTTAGAGTGTGACATTTATTACTCATGTTCCTAGAATGAGTTGGGACTTTTAATACTTACCACTCCATCCCATCCCAGGGACATTTTGGAGTGGGATGGGACATTTTTTACCTATAGCCTATAATTTAGGTACAGAAATAAACAAATTTAGTGTTAATCTTCAGTTCATTAAACATTAAACCAATGCAGCATCAATAATTTTGAGGAATTATATTTTTTTAATAAATATAATTAATATTTATTCTAATTATTTTGTTATTTTTTATAGTGGTTTATTTCCATTAATATTTTTTTATTGAATATATGTTGTTGAGGGAGGACTTCATAAATATTAAAATTTGGGTCCTCTGACTGACTCATATTTTTGAGCAAAATATTAAAAATAAGAATGAAAAAAAAATATTACTACAAATTTCAGGAGAGAAAACAAACTTTTAAAAATATTTTGATAAAAAACAAATGAATCAATAATCTCAAATGAACTTGTGCATGCAGTATTTCCCTAAATATATTCTATAGCACCAACCTTTTATGCATATTTATTTCAGTTACATAAATATTAAAAAAAAATATATATTTATGTTACCTTGCTGTATTGTGCTAAAAAGGTATTATAATTGTACTAAGTTATGATTATGATAATTTCAAGTAACAACTTCCTAAGCTTTATTTTTTTTAAAAGGATGCTGCTAACAAATTTGTTATACTAAAAAAATTCAGTAAAATAAATATAAAATTTTCATATAAATTAATTGAAGTAATAGTTTTTAGTAGATTTCAAGTCAATAATTTAATATGCATAAATTATTATAAAACATTTAACTGTTAGTATATATCTATATAATATGTCATGTGCTTTTTATAATATATTAAAATCAAATATATTTAATAAATAATTTACATAATTTGTTCATGTTTATTCATTATTACCATAAATATTATAATACCATTATTAACTTTAAAAGGAATGTAACTGTAGTGTGTGTGTTTCAAAAAATAAATAATGTTGATAAAATATCATTAAAAATACATGAAAAATTTACTAAAATAAAAAGAACATATAATTGGGTTGCTGAAATATCACATTTTTAAAATATGATTTGTAATGATATTAGTTCTGGGTATTTCATTTTAAAAATGTTTTTTTTACTGCTTTAATTTAAATTTACATTATTAGAACACAGAACATGGAAAAACACTCCAATCAGATCAGAAGTTGCTTTAAAAAAGTAAAAACTTCAATTCTGGCAATATAAACACTTAATTTTGACATTTATGAAAATAAGTTGTTGATCAAACCTTTAAGTTATGTATTTATAAAAATGGTGCATGCATTTCAATTATTGAAAACACCATTTTGATACATTGTTATTTTAAATATTTTTTTCACAATTCATAATTTTTACCACTCAAATTTTGGCTCTATCTTAAATCCTGAACTTGATAATTTATGTAGTTCCCCTTGACCAAACATGAATTTCAACCATTCCAGAATTGGTTAGACCAAACAGGAATTCACATATGGCCAGATGAATCTTAGATTGTTTGACCAAATGTAAAAAAATATATTAAATGTATTTTTTATATAAAAAATCATGCAACATAGAAATCTGATTGCAAAATATTCCTGTTTGGTCAGACCAAATTAGAATATGTCACTATTATATAATACATTGTTAGAACTATTTTGTAATTTACTGGACTGATTGTTAAATATAATATGCAAATGTTATATGGATGTTAAATGAGTTATAATAATATATTATTGTTTGGTTGAACTGATTCTTAATTTGTTAGACCAAACAGGAGTAATGGTCTTTTTTCTATATTACATTGTTAAAACTATTTTGTAATTTACAGGACTGATTCTTATATGTAATATGTATCTTGATTCATTTAAAAATTTTTATTAAAATATTCCTATTTTATTAGACTGATTCTTAATTGGTAGCACCAGAAAACAGGAACAAATTATAATACCTAGTTAAATAGTCCACTCTCATGCCTGTGAAAAGCCATTTTTTGTATAAATTTTATTTTATGAATATGGTCAGTAGGTATTAATTATTTAATGCATCATTTTTTTCATTTTAAAAATGAACAGAATTTAGCACAATTTTCCTTAAACATACTTTATTGACTCTATGAAGCTATCCAATAAATACAAATACCTATATATATATTATGTGTTTTTAGGGTTAGTGTTCATTTTTCATAGCACATAGTATTATATACACTTTGAGGCATGTCACTAACAGTGTCTTTATAGATCTTTCTTGCATTATTTACAAAGTTGACTATTTTCTATTATATTGTATTTTTAACATTTAAAAAATTAAGAGGGTATTTTGGTTAACTTTATTCTGATACCTATTAATATTATTGCCTTTGGCTATTAATATTTAACAAAGCTAATGTCTTTAACCCATTAAGGGCTAAACCATTAAATAATTAAAAAAAACTTTCTTTTGAATTATGTTGTTGGTAAATATGTAACTAAGAGACATACATATTTTTAAAACTGTAGCTATATTGGAAAGGGTACACATGGGGTGATCTCATGATGTCAACCATGTATAATGATACCAAATTATAAATGTTTTTATTTTAGTTTGAATTCTATTGCCTTCAATTATTATACTAATTTTCAGGCTTCTATCTATTTGTGATGATAAATAAAACAAAGGAGAATTAGATAACATAATGATTGTTTTATATTTATCAATATATCAACATATAACCCAGGAGAATACCATAGGGAATACATATATCTATACAGTACAAACAGACAAATACATAACAATTACATAACCAAAAAACTTAAAATTTATGTTACAGTTATGTGGAAAACACTAATGATTGATGGAATAGTAGGAAACATTTTGTTGCAAATGGTCCTTGCTGGACTAGTACAAGTATTTTAATGGCATCTGCAGCTGTATGCACAAACCTCTGTGAATATTAGTTGATCTCAGCTTATTTTCATGGAGTTGGGCAACAATTATTTGTGCAACTTCGTTTAAATATAATGACTAACTTTTGGTATTCTTGAACGATTTAGACCTCTGTGAAATATTGACGCAGAGTTTTGCTTTTGATGACAGGATAATTGAGTGCTGACACTAATAAACGCCCACATATATTCCCATGACTCTGACAGCTATTAATAGGAGTAATAATAATAGATTATACAGACTCTACCCTTTTCCTCTATTGTTCCTATATAGATTAACAAAGGTAGGAGTATAATATCTCACCTATAATGAATTCACCTAAAATATCCAGAACAAAATATATCATACATTTTTCAAGTCGCATATAGCGAGGACGTTAGTTTAATTTTAAATATATATCCAAGCACTCATTCGAATTTGCACCAATTAAAATAGAGATTTGCAGAACTCTGTGAAAATTAGCTGGGTAACCTGTGCGAACAAAGTTAGAACAAAATTCGCCCAACTTTCCACAAATATTCACCCAACTTGTTTTGAGAATTCGTTTTCTGAGGATTTATGTTGAACTTTGAGTTGCGCAAGTAAAAACATTGTTCGCGGAGCTTTGTGCATATGGCTGCTGCACTGAGCTTCCCATGATGCTAAATGAATTGCTTCAGTGAGTACTGGTCAAAATATGGAGCAATGGCTTTATCAATTGCAATATGTTTGTCACAAGTATTCCATTGCATGAATTTATTGTTGAGTAAATCCAGTAAGACAAAGTTATACAAGTTAAAACATGCTAAAGCATAATATATGACATGTAAAAAATCATATAGTTATAATGCACATTAGAATTCCCTTAACTTGAAATATTTTTATTTATGCATTAGAAAGTTTTTAGGTATACTGTAGTAATTACCATGATTTGTTATGATTATTATGAATTCATTTTAATTTACATAATTATTGGGGAATCTCTGAAAAACTTAAAAAAATTCATGCATGAGAGGTTTGGAAAGGAAGCATTCCCTAGTAATTATTATAAATAACTTTCGTCTAGGGATATGCACACAAACTTTTTATGTAAATCAAGGTGCTAGTTCTGTTAAGAATGTCCTTTCATTTGATATACTAAGTGAAAATTAATTAGTAAGTTAGTAGATTGAGTCAATCAACAAGTCGGTAATCTCTTAACACCAAGGATAATAATCATTTATTTTATGCTATGAATGGTCAAAAAAATAAAAATAGTACATTAGAAAAAAGAATTTTATTGACAGTCGATGTTGTTGAAGGATTGGTTGCTACCAATTCAATCAATTGGGAAAATATTCCTAGTACTATAAGATAAATTAGTTTGTAAAATACAATTCTAATGATATTATAATATATAGTTTTATATATGATTATTTTTTAAAATTGTTTTACATTGTGTATTATATTTTATTATATCTAATTTTTGTTTCATTTTTTTAGTTATTATTGAATTCAGTCCAACATGTCTAATCTCTGGTCTCCTCATGGTATGACACTTCGTGAGCCTTATTCTGAAGTTTACAGTGATCCAATAACACACACTCAGTCTCCAGTCACAACAGGTACTTCAATTCTTGGTCTCAGATTCAAGGATGGTGTCGTAATTGCAGGCGATTGTCTAGCTTCTTATGGATCCTTAGCCCGATACAGGAATGTTGATCGTATCTTTGAGGTATACAAATAGGACTAAACATGATTTAAAGCATTGATTATTTGTTTTTATCTAACTGTATTAATTTATATTGAATATTTTTATTTATTTACTCAATTCACCCGTAATATTAACCCTTCCTAATCTTTGTGTATTTTTGTGTAACAGGTAAATAACAGAACAGTTGCTGGATGCACAGGTGATATTGCCGACTTCCAGCATTTAAAGGGCTTCATTGACGATCGGGTAATGGAAGAACATTTGCTAAATGATGGATTTAAATATACGTAAGATTTCTGAATTAAATTTGTTTCTTTAAATAATTTTATTTTATACTTTAACTTAAATCGTGTTGATCCTATTTCTAGTCCACATGGTCTCCACTCCTGGCTGACAAGAGTGCTCTACAATCGACGCAGCAAGTTCAACCCCCTTTGGAATACTTACGTTGTCGCTGGAATGGAGGAGAATGGTTCTCCCTTCCTGGGATACACCAACATGATTGGAATTGGTGAGTTTACAGGGGCTTGTCTTTAGTCTGTATTTTGAATTCCTATTTTAATAAATTTAATACAGTCCATTATATTTTTATACATCAGTTTGATAACATTTTTCAAATTGCCAAATAATTCCTATAGTTTATCCTCTCTTCCTTCTCTCACTAAGCCTTTACTGGTGACTGTGTAGCGACCGGCTTTGGTGGTTTCCTAGCTTTGCCACCGCTCCGTGAAGCTATCGATAAGAAGGGGGGTGTAAACGAAATGACCCAAGAGGACGCAGTAGCTGCCGTAGAGAATTGTCTGAAAATTCTATTTTACAGGGACTGCAGGTAAGTTCATTAAAAGCAATTTGTTGAAAAGATCTATCCGATATTTTTATTTAATACAACATTTTCATTGTTTTAGAGCCTTTGCCAAATATCAGCTCGCAATTGTGACCAAGGATGGAGTTGACCTTCGAGGAGACCTAAAATTGGAGACCAATTGGGACTTGGCTCATTATGTCAGCGGATATGAGTGATAATATTATTTTATTGATGTTTCGTAAACTGACTGACGTTAACTGTTGCATATTTTGTATTGTCTATTTAGGCGGAAAATATAAATCCTTTACATATATAACTGCCTTCCATTTGATTTCTAATACCCAATACCTATTACATAATTCTTATTGGCCTCGCTTAAGTTGGATTTCTTGGGACCAATGATTTTTTTATCCGAGTTAGGCCCAATAACGGGACAAAATAAATGTCCGATATAATCAAGGTCGACTGTATTTGTTAATATCGTTATCAGTGTATGTGGTTCACGGTGTCATGTTCATGTGTAATGTTTTTCGATCAAAAGAAATAAACTGTTCAGCCTTGGTGGTATGTTTAATCTGTGCCATAGCTGATATAATATGCTAATTTTGGCCCTTCTACCAATATGATTTTATAACTAGATTTACAATATAACAACTCATGTATTTAGTATAATTTCTATATTATAAGAATTTCTGCACGCTGTAAAACGTGGGAAAATAAAGTTAGTTTAAAAATAGGATTATATAAGGTTGTTAGAAATTATCGCGAAATTTTATAAGTTTTTTTTCTAAGAAGGAAACATATTTTACTTTACCACGTTTTTTACTGCATGTATGCTAATCATAAATTCCAATTTTATTTATCAATCTAGTTTTTTAATGTTTATCGTTCAAAAAATAATTTTAGTCTATCAATTCTTAAGTCCATATTATTATTCACAATTTTGTTTCATTATAAAAATATTTTGTGTAAAATTTTCACAACCTAATGTAATTGCATATTATATGACTGTTGCGCGATACCTAATTGTAGGAATATTACATGCGTAAGAAAACAAGTATTGAGTACTGTACAATTTTTTTTACAAATTACTGAAATTCGAAAGATTATCCCGAAAACTGTTACATGTGGAAAAGAAAAATATATGATAGGGGTCGACAAAAAATCTTTTAATAATATATTAAATTCAAAATAATAATCCAAATTTTAGAATTCTTAAAATTATAGTCGTTTTTTACACTAACTTGTAAAGAATTGAACTATATAAAGTTGAAAACTGTCAAATAGCATAAATAATCTAATAAAATTAAAAAAAACTCCTCCGTACAAGATATAAATGAACTAATTCAATATTTTTATGAAGCGATTCAACCTGTACTAAGGTACGTATGCAGTCATACTTCCCTATATTACTAATTATCTGATCGTTCTTAAAGGTGGCTAATTAAGTATTTTGACTAAATTAAAAAATAATATTTTAGTTATATGAATAAATTATATTCCACCATTTCTTTCAAAACTAAACAAAGTTTTTACCAGCTACAACCCGAATATAAATAATATTGAATTCATGAAACATGTATATAACAATTCAAAGCAGAACTTTATTTTATTATAAAAAAATTGAAATGAAGGAGATCTGCAGAGTGGCAATAATATAGAGGGTAGAATAATTCAGACACCAATAATACAGGTACCTAAAAAGAGCAAAATACAAATTATGTGTATTTCAAATCGTCACAATCCTATCACAATAATGAAGCTATCAAAGTGCGTGGAGCTGGAGAATAAGTATCTGTTTCTATATGCAAGGTTAGAGCTCTATAATTCTGGTTCGATGGGTCACCGCATTGTAGATGAGAGTCCCTTCAATGGGTACAAATTGTCCAGTGATGATTTTGATCACTTCCTGTGCTGCCACTCCCCCCATTAGAGAGGCGACACTGTGCAATTCCGACCCTCCAAAGCGGCACATCTCCTGCACACAGAATCAGAGCAAGACTAGAAACAGATTTAACTATACTATGTCGATATTTAATTGTTTAAATGCTTCATAACAAAAATCATATCCAAAGAATCTTACAAATTCCAAACTGGGTTTTCATTAAATTTTAGGTAAAAGGTCTTAATATACAAACGTTTGGCAGAACAGAAAAGTGTTTCTATGCCACCTGAATATAGTCGTCCTTGAGTGTTCCCGGGGACAAGGCCATGGAAGCGAGTATCCGGTTGACATGCTTCCTCAGAAGTGGAAGGTCTGCTTCAGTCCACTGATCCAGCTCCCCGGGCCAGAGACCATCCCGTTCACTGCGCAGACGATCGGCAGCACGCAGCACCAGATACCAGCACAATTCTTCATTCTCCTCACACGAAGGCCGCAGACCTGCAACATTATTCGTTATGAAATTGAATTGAGTCACATAAAATTGAGAAAGTTCTCTCTCAAACGTTTCAATTGGAAAATTGTCCAGAAAAGACATACTCAGTTCCTCCGAGTGAGCAGGGGACAGTTTCAGTTCATCCTCCAGGGAACTGCAGGTAAGGACCCGCAGAAAGGAGGCGTTCTTACCTAGATAAAGAGAAAGAGGAGATCAATAAATCCTTCAAATCAACCGTAAATTAGAAATAACCTACAAAAGAGTCGAATGTCTTGACTTGTGAAGCCTTCAGATCCAAATTCCTGCAAAATCAAACAAAATAATTAAATGAGCTACTTTGAACATTGAATGCAATTATAAATTAATAGATTCACATATAGATACGTATAGAAAATAAATATTAAAACTATTTTGAAAACATCATCAGCATTAATTACTCGTATATAAATGCACCAAAAATATTTAAAACGTCAACCAATGCACATAATCACATGACCTATAACAATCAATCAAGAGTGGATAATGTATAAACAACCGCCAACTTACAAATATATTATAATTATATTGACTGTTAAGACAGAAATAATGTTGCATGGATTTAATATTTCTTAGAAAAATCATCATTATACAAGTTGTTTTATTCATACACATTGATTCAAAAGATCTAATTGTCTCCAAATAGTTATGGCAGCATTAATTAAGAAGGCCACAGAACAGTTAATAAGAATTTATAACTGAAACAACTATGATACCATCATGTACACCTAGACGCTAGTCTACGATAGATAGACTAAAATCAACAACCGATAAAAATCATTGTGTAAATCAGAACAACTAAAAGTTTAAAGCATCGTGTAAAAACCTCATTATCGGGTGACTTCCGTTGAACTTGTTGTCCCTGGAAACACATTACAGTAAACAAAAGAAAATGTTTGCTTCACGATACCAGAAATTAAAGTGTCTCTGCTTTACGATATAGACACCGAAAAAATGTTCGGGTGAAGATTCCATCGATTTTATCAATATTATTATTATTATACATTTAACTATTTTATTAAAGTATAAACTAAATTAAAACTATAAATACAAAACTGATAAGAATCTAGGAGAAATACAGTCAAATTGAAACAATGTTAATTTAAAACAAAAAATTACTTTTAAAATAATACAAAAACATATTGTGATGATTTTTTCTTCTTCTATATTATGCTAAAATTATCGATCATACTCATCCGTGCAGTTGTCTTGAAATAAAAAAATCAAAGTATTTGACAATGCTGGCGAAATAGTTAACTTAAACTACCTATTCCGGTAAAACTGTGATTACTTCCCCTCCGCCTATACCCGATAACTCTAATACATATTATATGGAGACAAAGAGGACCAACCTTGGCGTGCTGTGTACAGAGATGACGAACATGGTGATCCATGGCCTTGGCATCCAGCTCCGCCTGAGTACGGTAGATCTTCTGAAGTTCCACATAGCGCGAGGAGTCTGAAGTCATGTCGGGCAGGGAGCCTCGCAGAGGCAATCGTCCTGCGTCGCGGAAAGATAAGAATTCATTTCTTCACTAACATATTGTAAACAATTTACTAGATTGTATACCAACAGATCTGTCTTCTGCATGTGAAGAAAACTTACCACAACCTTCGCTTTGAACAAATAATTTGAGCGCAGCAACAAGAAACCAAAAGGGTTTGGACTGCAGAATGAAGCAAAAATAAATACAATTTAGAAAATGTCCTTATCGAAGAATGCGTAGGTGTGTGTCATTACATTGGAGTTGAGATTGGATGCCCGAGAATCGTTGAGAAGAACTTGAATTTCTTCTGGGATCTAGAAGATATGGAACAACGATGAGTTCATTTATAAAGTTAAATAAATAATGCACTAAAGGAAATTGCAAAATCAGATCAAATGTGTTTTATCCAAAGTAAACTGTTGGATATTTCGATGGAAAAACCATCGTTTAACTAAATGTTTGTTTACTATTAATGTTCTCTAAATAGGATGTAATATTAGGGAGCACACCTCGGTGATAGAAACAGCTGTATTAACAGCGCGAATAGCCTCTTCAATGTTCTCTAGATCTTCTAATGATTCACCGTCCTCACGTAAAAAGGAACCTGACAAGGAATAGTGCAAAACAGAAACTAATTGAAACAACTCATTCGTAAAAATGGACCAACGAATCGATACAGATTTGGGTGCTGAAAAAGATTTAAATAAACCACATTTGGATTATTCAACTTACTACTCTGCTTGATAAGAGTCTTCAGGTCACCCTTTTCTTTGTAAGTCTGGGGGAACCGACCTTCATTCTAAACAAATGTGTATTGGTAAAGATTAGTTGACAGTGGTGGCCTTGTATATCTATTAACTGGCCCTTACCAAAGATCGATATTTCTGAATTTGTTTAAATAGGACGACTAGCCAGGGTGTGTGTGCAAAATGCTGCAAATAAATGAAGAACGATTTGTGGTCAAGATAAATTTTATACAACTTATTCAACGATGTATTAATATAAATGCAAACGAAATGTGCCCAATCCAAGCTTAGTGGCTTACTACACGTTTCATCTGTGATGTCATGGAATCACGATACAATTTTATGAATAGTGTTTTCATAGTGGGTGTTACAATAGTAATTAATCACCTTCCTGGTCATGTTTTCAAGAACCTGCTTGTCACAGAATTCCACGAGCGTTGAGAAAGGCTCGTCCAGTCTGAGATCAGGTCGCGAACTATCTGGATGAGTCTCGATAATGCAGTGTTCCGAGAGAACGAGGCGCAACCATCCGATGGTTCCCAAACTGCGACACACTACCAGGGGGACTCCTGCCGACCACAGAACTGACCCCAGTCGAAGGAGAGTCCTGAGACAATGAGAGATCGGACGTAAAACATCCAAGGTGGCTACAATATTCTGACTAATAAATAAAATTATTCAATAATATAACCTTAAATTATCAAGTTTTTAAAAGAAAAATAATGGTGAACCTTTTCAAATAATGTCAAATAATAATACCTGTCACTTATATCGGTAACTATGACAACATTAAAGTTGTGGAAAAAATCGGGTTTGTTCTCCAGCAGGGCTTCAACAGTCTACAAAAGAAAAGACCAACAATTGAAATCAAATAAAAAACAGTATCGGTTGAAATGGTATTACCTCGTCAACATAATCCCCAGTGCAATCTTGATTGAGTTCTGAGAGAAGTTCTGTTGTAACCGCTGCGCGGGACTATTAAAATCAATAAATTAGTCAAACTTGATGATTTATAAAATTTATCTGTTATAATAAGATGTTTCATGTATTATTTATAAATATAAAAGGGAATAAAGCAATAGATAAAATGTGCAATTATTCAATTATGCAGCTATAATTAAGTTTAAGAAAATAACAATCTAAAGAAATCTACTTACTTTTCCCATTTTGTCTGTGCTCACAAAGAAACTGAAAAAATGTAAATATTTATGCCATCTTTAAATAAAATATTTTCAGAACTAATTAGATCAAAATCTCACTTATTTCCGAAATCTTCATCTTTCACAACTGCGTGGTCCACAATAGTAAATGCACCAATACCTTAAACACACAGCACAAACAAGTTAACCTAAACAATAAGAACAGCATTAAAAAATAAATGATTACTATTTATAAGTACAATTAAATATAGATTAAATCAAAACATATTACCAGGCAAAATTAAATTTTTAAGGATTTCAGTTCCAGTTGCACCAGCATTAACAAGACAAACTCTTGCATTCTCCAGACAAATTTGACCATGATCACCCCACAGCCTAACAACATAAAAATGCATAACTTACAATAAAATCACACCATTATGGTTGAAGAAGCTTATTAATTTCAAATAAATAGATAGTATAACTTTCTTATTAAAATGAATCAATATCTCAATGGAAGTTATGATGAGAGTATGGCATAACATTTCAGGGCTGTAGCAACCTATGGAGCAGCTGCCCCCTCACTTTTGAGAAAAATTGCTCTCTGCCCTTTTTCAAAAATAATTTGGCTCTCATTATTAACAACAATTTTAAAATTATTGCAGTTCAATGCTTAAAATAGATAATTAATTGAATAACTCAATATATTAATACTCTGCACCGTACCTATATGTAATTTTTTATCTATACTGGCAGTTAGGTGTTATTTTAATTATGAAGAATATATCATTTTCATATATATATATTGTACAAATATAGGTACATTATATTTATACAGAATGCATATTATAGTTTGGGTGTTTGTACACGATAATATTAGCACCTATTAGTAATATAGCCTATACCTATATATCTGATCAACCAGACTTTATTATTAAAATGAATTTTAACAATAACATTATGTAGGTACATATTTTATAATATGAACAATGAGAAATAAATAAATATTTTATATAGTTATATGGTCGTTTACTCTGATGTAGCATAAAAGGAATTCCCTTTGTAAGATATATTTAGTTTAGGTGCATTTCTTATTTTAAAATGTACATTTAACTTACAAATGAATAGGCAATATTATTTTAAGTCACCCAATATAGTTTCTATGGCTAAATAGAATGTTCTGATTGGTTGATGACTCACACACAAAATTAAATATGTTACTGGTAAATGACCGTATAGGCAAGGCAAAAATATTAATAGGTGTGTATATTTTCAATATATAATTTTTTCATGTAATATTTATAGCATAATAAATTTGGAAAAATATTAAAAAAGTGCCCTTTTCAGATCTGACCCCCCACTTTAAAACTTATTGAGACGGCCCTGCATTTTCTAACAATTACTGTCTAAATAATATATGTAATACAAATTCAGAGTTGCCAGAACTTTATGTGCCAAAAAATTAAGAGGTTTAAAAAAATAGTTTTCCAAAAATTAAAATAGGTTATACTAATTGACAAAATATGTTGTACTATATACAAATTATACATATTGAATAATTTTGGTAATTTGGAAGTAATGTTTAAATCTTATTCAATTTAACCAAAAAACAGTATTTTTAGCAGTAAATTTGATTTTCCACTCTAACAATTTTTTAATTGAAATTTCTCTAGAAGTATTATAGTTTTAAAAGTTTTTAATTGACATTTCTCTAGGGGATTATAGCCAAAAAATTTGTTAAGTAACACTAGATTAATTTTAATTAAATATTATTTATTTATTAAACTGTATTTATTTTACTTTTGTTGTATTTTATCTGTTTAGCATGAGTATATTTCATGATGTTAATAATTATAAATACCCAACTGAAAATTTATAAGTCATATAAGTCTGCAGACAAAGGGAAACAACTTTCAAATAAATATATATATATATATTTATTAGCAAAATCAGAGTTATAAAAACAAATTGCATTGTGATTTAAATTGTTGTTACTTGAAACATTATATTAATATATAATCTTATTATTTAAGAAGATATTACCTTATTATTTCTTTCACTTTTACACATTTAGTTTATTAAAAATTAGTAATAATGTGAGTAAAAAATGCAAAAAACTGTTTTAATCCTTATTGCAAAATTTTGTGATTAAAAACAATAAAACAAATTTAATCAAAACTATAAAGAATACTAGACATATTATCTTTCATGTACTCATGCATCTTAGACAATCATTTTTAAGAATTAATAAAACATTTACTAACCAATTAATTAATATTGTAATATGTAAAATACTATAAATATACAATAAGTAGTATGTAAAAGGGACCTCTATCCCAACAAAGGAAAAATTTAACTAGTAAAGGTGTGTGGGGGGTAGGTTACTACCTTTGCTGGTTACATTGTTGTGCACCATTACATGTTAAAATTGTTGCACACCTTTATGAGTTAAATTTTTATCCAATAGAAGTCCAGATATAAATATTGAGAAATATATATTTATTTATTTTTGTTGGTATAGTGTATAATATAGTGTAGTTAAGTGAGGTGCAGTAGTTGGTTACTTTATTTTAGCAAGACAGTAAGGGATTATAATTATTTTAATTGTGAATGTTACTATATTGCATATAAAGAATTCAAATTTTCTATTAAAAATATGATTAATTATAGTAAAATACCTGATTGGCACTTATTGTTTTTATCAATACTTTGATTTATACCAAAAAAGGGAAGTGATTTTAATAATTTTAATGGCTAATAGTACCATATTGCATATGGAGAATTCGATTTTACAATTAAAAACTTAATTAAATTCACCTTATGGACACATTGATTTTTGCCAATTCTTTGATTTAAATTTATAAACATTTAACACATTTATAAAATTTTATCATTGCTAAAATCCATAAAAGTCCTTAAAAATGCTTACATATCCTTAAAATATCTAATATCTCTAATCATTATTTTATTTACATTCATCAGATGTTAATGAATTTCTTAAAACATTTATCCCATTTTAACATTTTGTATCAAATTTTATCATTGCTAAACATCCATAAAAAAGCATTTACCTCTTCATGATGGGCATTGCAATGTTTGCAACAAAATAAAAGTTATTTCACCCGAAGGGATAGCAAATGTTGCGATTTGCTAAAAAATAGTTTTCATACTAGGAAGAAGCTGAGAGACACATTGAGAAATTTTGATTGGCTAATGATAAACAGGCAAAATTGTGTATATAACAATATCACTGAAAATTTTCATTTACAAACTCTGCTCACATTTTCAACATGATTTTATACTCTCCTACTGGTTTCAATTCAATTATATATTACAATTTTCTACTATATTTTCTACTAATATGTCTACTATATTATCAATACTATTCTATATTATATATATAGGATATATATTGTTATAATATAATTATATACTATCATTTTATACTTACTTTTTATACTATAAATTATCAATATAATATTATATATACAATACATATTGTTATATTTACTATTTAGTATTTTAGTTTTTTATTATTGTATGAGTACCTATTCTTTATTGTACTGCTATCAGCTATTGTTAATTTAGAATTATATTTTGTATAATATTACTTATTATAAGGTATTACTTATCTGTATACTTATAGTATGTCTTCATTAGATTCTAGTGATCAGGTTTCAATGGAATTACTTTAGTCTTTATCATCTCTATTGTATACTACTTCCATTATATAGATTAGATAAAACCTCAAAATGGAATAAGGTTTTTCTTGGGGTAGATAATAGGCTTCAAGTCATTTCATTTTTCTATGTGGGCTGAAGATTTTCACCAATGATCTCAATGAAGCTCAACTGTCCTGTGCAGGGAGTGAATCTAATATATTGTCAATTTGTTTTTTTGACCGAGAATATGTGACTACATCTCTTAAACATTATCAATGACTGTGTTACTTTGGAACTAAATGTCAAAGCATGACAACAAAAATAATATATGATCTTAGATTGATTTTCCTTTTATTTATAGTGATTGGGGTTATAAGTGCAAAGCCAGATTATCACTTATGCAGATATACTTATATAGCTTATACCAGCACCATTCATGCATTGAAGCTCTTCCAACAGCTTTTTATTTCATTTTAGACTTCCCAAAAATATTGTTCATAAAAGTTGACAGTCTGTGAAATTGAAACTTTGAATAGACAATCACAATTATATATATACACAATACAGCTAGAAAAGCAGCTGTTATTTTGATTGGTTGCATAATATTCTCAAATTTCAAAAACAAAAAGTTATATTTATATAGAGATTAGGTAAATGTTAGATAATAGTATACAAATATTGTATCATATGTTTATTTACATTAAAAAAATCTAAATTGAAATACAATAAGCTATTTATATATAAGCTATATACAGATGTACGACTCAAATGTACCTAATCTCTATATATTTAACTTTTTGTTATTGACATTTGAGAATATTATATTTGTTGATATAATTGTCCTTTAGCAGACAATGAGAATACAAATTCCAATAAATAACAAACGTATAATAATTATGTGAAAGTACAATATACCTATACTTAGGTTTATAATATATTCCCTTTTTTTAAAATAGAAAGATATTTCAATTTTAGTATAATATAATTTTATAGTACAATTTTACCTATATAATTCTATGCCTAGTTATAATAATTTTGAAGAATATCCTATAAATACAGTAAACATATAATCTTATATAACCAATAAACATGCAAAATATTGAATTGAAATTAATTATATATACTAGGTCAAATAGAGTTCATATTATATATAAATCAGTGTAGGAGGCTAATTGAATGTGTCCCACCATATTAGCTGCTATTATAAATGATGCGAAAATAATTAACCAATGAGAACATGATAAGGACACTAACTATCAAATTTGAATTTATATAACCTTTGGAGAAGTAACTTCTCTGTTCCTGAAGATTGTAAGGAAGAGGTTAATTATTCTCAAAAATCCCTAAATTCACAAAATATCTGTAATAAATATTTTATTAACTATTAGTAGATTTCAATATATACTAAAAATTCATGCAAAGGTTCACAAATGTTTTAAGTGAATAAATTTTAAATTATCTACCTTAATTGACGATCATATTTTTTTTCTTTATCAGTACTCATCTTACATAAAATTGTCCTTAATCGAATATTTTACCTATATATAATCATTCGTCATTAAAACATTGTATATTTAACATATTTTTCTTTTTCATATTGTCATTATTTCTTATAATATCTGTATATAATTTTTTGTTGTTTTATTAACTTTTTTATTAACTTAAATTTTAAACTCTAGTAATTGTATCAATTTTGTATTAAATCAGTTATTAACTTTGAGTTTTTCATTTCTATTTTAAAACAAGGTAATTCACTGAACCAATTCTATAATAAAGCACACATTAAAAAACTTTCAATAAAAGATAAAAATCACTTGTTTTTTACTATACTATACAATTCTACAATAGTCGACCATTATGCAAAAATTCACGGGGATTCCACGTCTGATGAAAATGATGATCTTAATGCCAGACGCGATGTACAATATGTCAGACGGATTTACAATAGAATCCGCCAGAGGGGGCCTCTCGAATGGTGCTGCCTTTCTGACCACACGTAGTTTGCCAATTCTGATTGTGCCGTACCATGCGATTGGCTCACAAGTCCTTTTCATGTGCCTCACCCCTATCGATGACTCACTATATTTACATATATTCATGGGTCCAGCGGTTTTTGCTCGGTACCGATCAATTCAGCAGTCATATGTTGTGACCGTTCAATTCCGTATACGTTTAAGTGAAACAATTCCCGTCCTTTTTTTATAAAAATTTTCTTGTGCCAAAGGAGGAGGATATCTGGCATGGTGGTTTATTATCAGTCACTAATAATTGAAGCCCTTTAATTAGGCAGCCATGCGTTAATTATAATCTTCCTCCTCCGGATAGCATTTTTGAATGTTATAATACCAAGGTTCACTGGTTGGTAAAAATAGATTTGCGTCACGCTGAATTCGATACTTCTCGTTATATATGAATGCGTGCATGATACCTCACCCTCACCATGTTTTACAATGATTCATGTAATTACGATGATTTTTTCGTTTATACCTATGACAGCTCATGCATGCCTATAGCTCTGCAGTCCCAAAAAATCTTCTTGTATTGTTTTTATGAGCAAATACGTGGACGACATTTTGTCTTAAAGTTACCTTTTTTTGTACCTATTGTATATAAATCTATCTTATAGTACAAACCCAGACATTTGTATTGTATTATAGTCTTGTATGATACCCGGTCATAGCGAATAGCGCTGATGCCGGTCACCATTTTGATTTGCTTATTAAGTGTTTTTTATAAATGCTCAATATATTGTAGTAAAAAACTGTTTTAGTTTTCAAGTTATAGAACATCAAAATTTAAAAATAAATATTTGTACAATTTTTTTTAGACTATATTTTGACTGTGGGTTTTAAATTAAACTGTTTTCTGCCATTTTCTATGCAGAAACTGTTTTATATTAATATAATATAAAAATTTCGTTTATTTTCAAATATATTGCATTTCTACTATTTTGACCATTCAGAGAAGACCGCAAGATATTGATTATTTTTTTTATAAATTGCTTAAATATCCAAAAGTAGAGCAAACTTTTTTTGAGATTTATATATATATATAGGGATTTTTCAAATTAGTTCCAAAATATTTGTTCGGTTATGATAAAAATCATTTAATCGAAATATAATTAACAACTTAAAATGCCTTCTTGATAAAGTTTCTTATTATTATTTATATTATTTATAGCCACAATATTAACTAACTATATTTGATATAACCTCCCGTTAGAATTACCTAGATATGAATACTAAAATACAAGTGAAATTAGCAAATCAATATGGCAAATATTATATATAACTAAATAAAAGTATTTTTAGAATTTGATTTGTAATTTAAAATAAAATTATTTATATTAGAGAATCTTGATTCAATTATTAAATCACATAGATATCTTTGTTTAAGTTTAACTAGATTGGTAATCTAACTGATTGTTGTCACTTAGTATCGGTTTCTGTCGATCCTGGCAAAAATTCAATATTATTAGTAATTACAGTAGTAATATTAAATTCAATAATTGTTTATATGTATCAAGTTAAAGTTATTTTCAAATTATTTAACCAATCACAACTCTGGATTTGTCATACACGCGATGCAACATACTTTAGTATAGAAATATTTTAGTCTAGTTTTATATATAATATACAAAATCTATGTTAAATCATAAATAAACACTGTAGGTAGTATAATAATTGAATAAATGAGAATTTAACAAAAACTAAAATAACAAAATAGATGAAAGATTAATTTGTAAATCCAACAATATAAATATTGTTCTTGTTATTAGTAAAAATTGAGTAACTATCAACGACATTTAATTAAGTTTTGAAAAATTGGTTTTTATCAGAGAATATTTGAAAACCGTTTTTAGGAATTTATTAACATTCCTTGAAAACAATTTCTAAACTCATGGGTTGCTGTAGCTCAATTGGTGACTCTACTTCATTTTAACAGGAAGTGGATAAAAGATTTATTTGAACACATAAAAAAATACAACTACAAGAATTGAACACAGAACTGCAAGAATTGAAATGAAAGCCAACATCATTGTATTGATTCCTGAAAGAATTTAAAAAATGTTATTAAAAAAAAATTATAGTATTTATTTTATATAATGTCAATATGTTAATATAATTAGTTTGCTTTAAATAAATATAATTTTAAAGTATACGATAAAATTTTTCTTGAAGTTATAGGTCCAAAAAATAATATCCAGATAATTTAAAATTAGGATGTTTTAAGGATCCAATAAAAGCTAATTTATATAAATATATAATAAAATATATCGATGTATCTCACTGTCTTCTAGCGTAACTGATGTTATGGAAGCACCCTCTCCAACTCCAAATCTGTTCACTGGAAAAATAGTTATGTTGTAAGAAGTTGCAGGCCTCAGTTTTGAAGCTTCATAGATAATGTCACTTATGAAGTTCTTAGGTACAGACTGGGAAGGTCGACATTTAGCAGGGATAACTGACCTCAAACTGTCGATATGTTGATTTTGATATTGAGTCTAAATATGAAAAATATTTATATTTATTTTATTATTATGTTTAATTAATTATCAACTTTTACAACATTTTAAATATTTGTTGTATATGAGAATGAAATATACATATATATAAATTATAAATATTTAAATTATGAAATTTTAATTAATTATACTATAAAAGAGCATATTTTAAACAAACAAAACTTTTAAAATAATTTTTGTATCACTTCCAGAACAATAAAAAACAAATTCTATTTAATTTAATTGTGATTTTAATAGATCAGAAGAAATTTAGTGAATATATTCATATAAAATACAAAAACAAAATAGAAACTCTCTCTGCCTAACATTAACAGCTTAGATTATAAGAAAAATCAAAAATGAATAAAAGGTTTTTTTTGCGAATCGGCCCCTCTTCGGAATATATATGATGTTCCTATAGTGCAAATAAGAGCATACATTTTGTCATGATGATAGTCCATGATGTTTTACACTAGATTGGAAAAAAAATCGAAGATGAAAATTTTTTAATATAAACTTTTCAATGATTTACATTACATAATTGTTATTTTTGTAAAATTTCGAAAAATGGTAAATTTGGTAAACCACTTTCATGTTCGTCCACATGTAAGTAAATTTTGCGCCAAAAGTAGTAAAACTTCATTAGAAGAAAAGTCACGAGAGCTTACTATTGTCAAATTGTTCAAAAAATACCAGTGAAAATTGCACAGTGGTGGCCGAATCGGTAAATACATAGTCCATGTAATGTTTATTGAATAATGGTTTTATTATTATTATTACTCCTGTAGTCTACTGCTCTAGGAAGAAAGCTGAGGAACTCAGACATGGTATGATTAATATCTAATAAATCAATAAAGATTATTTCTAACTGTGATAATGCATCATTATAATAATCAAGAATTAAAATGTAGCGTCCGGATATTTACAAATAGCTAAACACACTATAATCACTAACAAAATTCATAAAAATGCGTTTGGTCTACAGTTGATGCATGTCCAGTTTATAGTTAATATTTAACAATGAAAAACATAAGAAAATTGTTGGTTCTTTATTTAGTTCGATTTAGGGTAGTAGACTGTATCGCAATAACCAGATAAATTGTCAAATATCGAATAATCAAATTAATTCTTTATTTTTTATGATTTAAAAAACTTACCCCATGTTTGCAGTTTTCACAAACAATTTCTAACGAAATGCAGTGAGTCGAAGCTTCTAAAATGACCGAGTACATGAAAACAGTTCCAGAGAAGGGTTCTGGTCTTCTCCAAGAGATTT
>JAUZNC010009895.1:0-31635 GCA_034780395.1 Vannuccia rotundouncinata | reverse complement strand
CATAAATCTGGTTTCACGAAAAAACGCATGAAAAAAGGCATAGTGTGGACGCGCTGGTTTCATGAAACCAGTTTCACAGAAAAAGGCACGGAAAAACGCACAGAAAAAGGCACGAAAAAAGGCATAGTGTGGACGCGGTGTTATATTCTATAGTACCTACTTTTCCGTGAACCGTAAAAATGGTATAAGGTGTTCTTTATAGATCAGGCCAATTAAGAAACCCACAGCTAGCCCACACCAGAATCTGTCGGTCGATGATCTAGAATTCATTAAATTTGAGGCGCAATTTTCTTACTTATGAAAAAGACCTACATAGTTTTATATTTTAAAATAGCAGACGTCAAAATAAACCATATATCATTTTTTTGCAAAAAATTCAAATTTAAGTTTAATATTTAAGTTTAATAATCGATATTTAGAATATTTAATTAATACAATACATTTTGATAATAATATAACCTTCAATCGTGTACGACTTTTAATAATTTGCACTTTTGCCTTCAACGTATTGTATTTTTTCTATGTATTGTTCAAGTAAGATGCATAACAATTTGATATGCATAGCAATAAATAGCAAATTTTAAATTTCTGGCTAGTGGTATTTTTGTTTAGTTTATTTAGGGATAATTGTTATTTAGGTTATAGAAAAAAAATTGTAGATAAAGCAAAAACTCTTTAAGCAAAAGCTTATAAATAATATTTTTTAAGTTAAAGCTTAAACTTATTATTATACATAATGCTTCATGAATTCTTTATTATTTTAGGTATTTTAGATATGTAATGCTTTCAAAGTATATATACAATTAATTTTATTATAGATTTGAATTTTTAATAAGTGGCTAACCCATCTAAATGATAATTTTTTTAAGTCATTTTAATATGGAAATTAAAATTAATGTATATATTCAATCATATGATATGATATAAAGCCGAATGATATTTTATATATTTTAATATTTTGTTTGAAGTATTTTAAAGCCCCGCGTCGTTGAAATAAATGAAGTTCTATTTTTATTATCAGTATTAAAATTAATTGTTTCAATTATTTTACTTAATATTATTTTCCCTATAATAAATTTATTATTTATAAATTGAAAAAAATATTTTAAAAATAATAAAATTAGTCGCTGAATAGATGAATCATAGAATTCCTTATTAATTTGTAATATAATAATTCTCCCGTTAACCCGTTAAGTTTCAATATTAAAAAAATTACTTTAACATTAATTGCTTTAAAATAAACTAAAACAATCATGTTGGATATCGTTGCCTGGAATGTTAATGGTATACGAGCACTTCCAAAAACATTAAAAGAAACCTTAGATGGGTTAAATGCGGATATTATTTGCTTTCAAGAAACTAAAATTGATAGTAAGTTATGCTTTTTTATAAGTTCTACAAAAATGGTGCAATTTATTTGATTTAATTTAAATTCCTTACAATTTGAGTTTTTTAGATTATTGTTTGTCACTTTTCTAGTATCATAAATTAAAGTTTAAATGGTATATATAATGATATATACACAGGCCCATAGCTAGCTTTTTTCAGTGGGCATGAATTTTTTCCATATCATTGTCACAGACAAGAATTTGGCCATTTGCTATTTATTTATATTAAAAGTAAATGCAGCAACTCAGTATGGAAAGTGATTATATATTTTAATAGAATAATAGAAATACTATACAATTGATAATAAATTTAAAATAAATATGTATAAATATATGGGGATTGTACCTTACTTGGCCATTAATTATAAAAATTTCAGAAAATAGACAAATCATCAAAAAAACAAAAATTACAATGTATAATTATAAAGTCTTTATGATTATTATTCAGTGTCAAATAGATGGAATTGCAGATAATTTAAATGCCTAATATTTGATTATATTGATTTTAAAATGTTTTTCCATGTTCAAGATGTGGGAGCTGGGTCTCATGATTAGAAATAAAATTATTTTAAAGCTTTTTATTGATTTTATTATTCCATATTATATTGTTACTGTTTAGGTGGTATGGTCAGGATTTTAATTAACAACCAAGTAAGCTACAATCCCTTAATATATTCTTAGACACTGTATAACAATTTTTATATATTATATTAATATATATATACCAATAGTTATGTTGGGTACATTTTACCAATCTGTACTTATTACTAATATTCACTTTGCAAATTACCAATTTAAATATCAAAAAAAAATGATTCAGATTATTTTTTAATCAATTGGTAATTTATGTAGTGCATATTAGTAATAAGTCAGATTGGTAAAATGCACCCAACTGTTATATATTTTTAAATATATAAAATGTTTTATATTTTATTTTAAATGACATTCGAATATAGTTAAATAAACATTTATTTAGAAATAATATAATAATTAGATATTCATACTATAACTTTACTAATAATTAATAAATATGTATAATATAGTTTAAAAACTATATAGGCAACCATTTGTGGACATTTTTATGTCCATAAATGGTTGGACTATTTATACATATTTTAATGTATATGATTTGTGTTTAAATCTATGATCTAAAATGAATATCCACCATGATCAGTTGGAATGGTTTGAAATTATACTTTTGTTTCATATAATATAGATTATAATAAATAAGAGTGTTATATTTGTGGTTTTATCTTATTTTATGGTATGAAAAATTTGAAATTTGTGCAACTAGGTATGTTCAATTTTTATGTATTATTTTGATTTTCATTATAAATATGTGTGTAATAATATTTACAAATTAGTTTCCCTAATAAAGTCTGTAGTATAAATCATTCACAAATTATATTATGCTGAATTTGACAATTTTGAACAATCTCCTCTCCCACACCCTTCATTACTCTCATACATACATTCATACATATGCACATGTCACACTTTGTTATACTATCACAAACACCCACTCCCCTAGATAAATGTAATTTGTGAACAGCCCCATACAATTGTACTCCCATATGTATAATTTAAATGGTTTCTAGTTTATAATTTCAATGATTTTAATGTCCACAAATTGTTGAGTCACCACTGTCTGACCATTTGAGGACATAACTGTTTGTGGACATGTCTTTAATCAGTCCAGATGGTTTGTGGACATGTTGATTGCTGATCATCAGTTTCAAACTTTAAACAAATGGTTGTGGACAAATTGGTCTCCATTGTCCAACCATTTGTGGACATATCACAAACACATGTCTACAATTGGTCACCATTATCTAACCATTTGTGGACATATCACAAACACATGTCTACAATCGGTCACCACTGTCCAACCATTTGTGGACACAAATGTGTGTGGACATGTCACAAACACATGTGTTTAGGGTTTAACTTAAGTGATATGTAAACTAAATATAATATACAGTATCATGAATGGTGGGCACAAGCCAAGTCATAAGGACACATATCATATAAGGGTGCAAAGTCATAAAATAGCACTATAAAACTACAACTATAATAGAAAGAGCATATTCCTTCTTAAGAGGAGAGGGGGGGAGGAAGCACATGCCCCTCAGGCCATATTTTGCATCTACCCCTGAGTATCTATTATAAATTGTGTAATTGTTGAATACATATATTAATTCTATTATATGTATTGCTATAGGTATTGTTTTGTTTAATTCATTGTTGATACATTTAGTTGGTACATAAAGCCTAATGATTATTGAAACATAGGAATCTGAATATTTATGTATGACTAGTGTTAACTATTACAAATACACAGCTCGGTATAAATATTATTAGTGAAGACAGAATTGAGATTGTCATCCCTAACCACAGAGAAGTTGTGGGGAATGAATTCAGAGGACTTCTTGCTCTATGTGACCTGGAGCCTGTTTCATTAAGCTACAATTCTAGAATTGTACACGTGCATGCTAGTAGTTACAATTTTACAATTATTCTGTTTCACAACATTTTCAAATAATTTTAACATTTCTTTTCTATGAGTCAAAATGGTCAAAATGGCAGCCATTTTGAATTTTAGCCATATAAAAAAAAGCTCTCAATGAAATGTTTTAAAATAATTAAAAATTGAAAGTACTTTCTGGAAAAACTGACAAAATATGGAAAATTTATTGGCAGGATTATGTTTTTATTCATTTGAAAGTGTTTGATGTATATTTGTAGTCTTAACATCCACAGGAAACCCCCCAAGTACACATACAGTTGGTTGCATAAAGCGGTATTAGCTTACTACCGGTAGTAACTCGACGAAAATCAATAAATTTAGTCCCATGCGGATTTCATAAACTGCTACCAGAAGTAAAATATTTACGCCTAGGCGTAAATATTTGAAAAATCGATATATTTAGTCCAATGGTCTACTACCACGAGGGGGTAGGTATAACTTCATTGTTTCGATTTAGTTTGCATGTTAGCATTAGAAAATATGGCCGGACATATAATAATGTGTTATTAAACGTCTTATATCTTAATTGTACATATATTGTACTTAATTGTACATAGAGATTTTTCTATTTAAAGTCAAACATTCTTATTTTGCTCTCAAATGAACAGAATTCTTATTTTATATAGCTATACGTACTTATAAATATAAAATATTTCTACTAAACATTTCGATTCTATAATGTAGGACAAAACAATAACATCGTTAAATTTGCGGAAATCAAGAACATTATAATGGAGTTTCCAAATTTTAAACGAATTTTATTTGGTTAATCTATAAATATAACATGAATTTCCCAAAACTCACGCCAGATTTCGTTTTAAAGTGGGGAAATTATATTAATGTACTCTTTTTAAATTTTTGATCTGATCTTTCATGATAATAATAAAATAATATATTTTTGACTATTTTATAAACTCTGCTTCTTTTACAAACATATATATAAAATGAAGGGTGAGGATTTTTTTTTAAAAGACTTTAAAAAGTCACGAAAAGTCAAAAAGTAGACATTTTGTGTCATTTCCTTTAAAAAAATTAATAAACCAACATATATTTCTACAAGAAAAATATTAATAGAAGTTTTCCCTATATTAATTATATAAATAGTCAGAATTACTCTATATTTTACATTTTATTACATCAAGGTACTTCAAGCAAAAAAAATCATAAGGTATCATATAATCATATAATTGTCAAAATGGCAATGAATATTTCTTTCAATAGTTTATTCTATATAATATATGTCTTCTCTAAATTGCTTCCAAACAGAATCTAATTCTAAAAATATAATCAAGGCCTGGGTGAGTTAACTTTTTTACTGCCACAGATGTTGTGATGCCCTTTGGGAAAGGTTAACAAAGGGATTGATATTGGCCATAATTAAGGTGTATATTAAATTTTAATAAAAATAAATTGTAAAGTAAGTTACTTGTATCATTCAGAAATATTCCTGTTTGAAAACCTCCTTTAATGAAATCTATTTTTAGATATAGAGGATATACATATATACATTTTTACATTGCTTCCAAATGGTTATTTAAAGTTAAACTAACATTTTTTAATATTTTTTAATAATTTTGGTTCGATAGTTTTTCCTGTTTTTGTAGTTTTAGTATAAATGTTCACTATTATTAATTGAATTAATTTCTTGTATTTTTTCAGAAAGTCAACTTGATGGAACTCTTGGTATTGTTAATGGTTATAATGCATACTATTCAAGTTGTAAAAAGAAGAGTGGCTATGCTGGTAAGTAAAACAATTAACTGGCAACACTGAATGATTTATTCCAAAATGAATATTAAAAAATATAATAGTTTTCTACTCTTTTGATAATTGGGTAGAAATTATGTATCTACTGCACAATTATTAAGCTAATTAGATGATTATTAGTTCTATATTTTTAGTTTAATTCCCCATGCAGGCGTAGCCATCTATTGTAGGGAACCGATTCGACCAGTTCGTGCGGAAGAAGGTCTGTCTTATCTTTGTGGTGAGACGGATTGTGTTCTCCCCTCTGATTGTATATTTCCTGAGTTCTCTCAGGAAGACCTTCAGGACCTGGACACAGAGGGTCGTGCTGTGATGATCCAGTTGAAGACCAAGTGCTGCGGTGGACAAGACCACCAACTGACTATCATCTCAGTCTACTGCCCGCGTGGTAATTCTGATAGTCAGGAGAGAGTTGAGTTTAAGAAGAACTTCCACCAACTTCTGGAGCGAAAGGCACAATCTTTAAGAACACCAGAGCAGTGAGGCGTTGTCTTTTGACTATAATTGTATAAATCAAAGATATAATTTTTGTTTGTGTTTTTTTGTTTGTGATACTAGCTACCTAAAGTCAACTATCAACATAAAATTTAGTTTTACATATTTTTTAGGAATTTATTTCTTCAGATTTTTTCGATTAAAATACTAGTATTTGTTTGTATTTTTCAGTCATGTCGTTATTGCTGGTGATCTAAATATCTCTCATCGCGCCATAGATCATTGTGATCCAGATTCAAAAAAAGTATTGAAATAAATATATTTATATATTCTTTTAAATTACTACTTGCAAATTACTAGTAGTATTAAAATCATACCCGAATAATATTATTTTTAGATATCTAAATCGGCCGATTTAAAAGTGGATGAGAAGAATACTTCTTCAGGAGGAGCCACCTACTCGGGAACCATTCATCTTGATTTTGTATCTGTGCCCGCTCGTCAATGGATTAATAAGATGCTTGTTCCATGGCAGCGAGATCCTGTGGAAAAAGACAATGAACAAATATATGATTTTGTTGACACATTTCGGTATGATTTCTGGCTATTATCAAACAGCTTAAATCTGATTATTTTCTAATACAGAAATTCCATACTTTGTATATTTTAATCAGTTTAGAATTATATATGTATAAAAATTTATAATTAGAATTATTCATGTCTGAAATTTGAAATAGTCATTCTTAATTATAAATATAGTAATTCATTTGGAACTTCTGCAATATCCAGGGTCTTCAAATATTACTATAACGAATTAATTGATTACCCAATAAAACTACCATTCATCACATGATTTAAATAAATAATGTCATTATCAATCAGACGACTGCACCCAACCACACCAGAGGCCTACAGTTGCTGGTGCTCTCGAACCGGAGCGCGCCAAACCAACTATGGCAACCGGATCGATTACATTCTGAGTGACTCGGAACTTGCAGTCTCTTTAGTCCACGCGAGTGTTGAGGCAGAGGTGCTCGGTTCTGACCACTGTCCAGTTCGAGCGCGCTTCGATAACCTGACAGTCGTCTCCGGACCTAAGTGTCCCTCGCTCTGCTCCAGCTTCCTGCCTCAGTGCACCGGTAGACAGCTCACCATTGCACACTTTTTCGCCCCGGCGGACAAATCGCTGTCCAACTATCCCACCTCAAGGAAACGAGGGGCCAGTGCTCCTTCCAAACCGGTTCAGACTAAACTCGGCTTTGTCAACAAGCAGCCGAAACTGTCGACATCTCCAGCCAGTCAGTCTGGAACACCTGACGAATCGGAGCTTACAACCTCGACCGCCACCCCGACTTCTACTGTGGACGCCTGGAAGGCAATTCTGCGTGGTCCAGGCAAAGCACCACTCTGCCCGGGTCATGAGCTGCCCTGCTTGCTCAGAACTGTGAGGAAGGATTCGGCCAACAAGGGTCGTCAGTTCTGGATCTGTTGTCGTCCAGAAGGTCATGCCAGCAACAAGGAGGCTCGCTGTGATTTTTTTAGATGGATAAGTAAATAGGCTGCCAATGTCTTAACAATTTAGAAGAATAATTATATCATGTTTTCTTAAATGTCCAAGATTCCTTCCTTGGTGTAATCTTGAAGTCGAAAATCGTCAACTCTGCATGTTTATGCTGTCTTCATTTTTTACAGCAAATCTCTCATCTAGTAGATTTCAGACTCCTTTGTGATATTACTGTAAGGAAGATATTTGAGTGTGTGTGTATAAATGTCATCGCCTATTAATTATTAACGTCGAATTTTGATTAATGGGTTGTATATACTGTTTGTTTGTGAATATTGTATCTAGGTTTTCTTGTTTTATAAATTATTTTGTAATATATTTATTTTAAACTACATATTGGTCATCCATTCTTCTTTATTTATTCGATGCTTAATTTTGGCAAAATTTATTGTTGCGTTTTGACAGGTTTTGTCTGGAAAAAGTCTGGAATTTAGTTTTTTTAAATGCGTCTGAACCTTGGTTTTGAGGAGAAGTCTAAAATTATTTACAATGCTAATTTATTTACGGGTTTTTGAATTTAGTGTAGTATTAGTGCTAATTAAAAAAATAAATGTCTAAATATATTACATTTTTGAAAAGTTGTCAAGTGGCTAATTGGTTAGTGGCATGAAGGATTCGGATATGATTATACAAATTTACAGTCATAGTTCATAAACTATATTCTTATAATCAACATTTTCAGTTGTTTATGTGTTTATAATAATTATAGCCGTGTGATTGTAGTGTCAATTGCACTCAACTTTAAACTAAGTTAGTTTTTAATGTGTTGCAATACTGTTTTATATAAGCAGTTTTACTCTCTTGCAGCCATTGTCAGTAGTCTAAAGCTACTGGTTAGGTTCATAATTCATAATATTTATGACAAATGTTTCCTGAATGGAAATAATATTTATTAATATATAGTAGTATATTATCTATTTTATAGATTCCAATGCTTATTCAACTAATATCATTTGCATCTATTTTAACGTGGTACTTAAAAAGGCAAATAATTAAGATATATTATGTTCCATTATACTATAATTTGTAAAAATTATATAATTAATGCTCAAATATCAAAATGTTCCAGGAAAATTCATACAGTCGTAAGTGAGTATTATTGGCTTGTCCTTATAGAACTTGTTGATCTTTAAGACAATCATTAAAATACGTTGGTTTACAGGATAAAGTGGGAAATTTTTCCCTTGAAGATTTTTATTATAATATAAACAGATAGGTTCGCACCCAAAGTTGACTCATTTTTATCGCGTTACTTTTCCAATTGACCTCAGGTTATGGAACTGAAATATGACTACTATAGGTCATAAAAATATTTCAGTGGGTTTTTTCACAAACATGGAAAATATAGCACTACAAGTTGAAAATAATATTTTTAATTTCATTAATATTTCATTATTATTGATTATTTCAGCTGGTTTGATTGGTTAGCATAAATTTTTAATGTTAACATAAAACTAAAAATTGCGTTTGAATAACTTTGATTTTTACTAAAACAGAATAGGCAAGCTATGAATATAAAATGGAAATAGCAGTGAAAGAGTTATTAGAGTTAAAGCCAGGGTTAATATACCATTTTATTACATAGCTTGCCTGTGCTATTCATTTGTGACAAAATAATTTATTTCCAAATCGAGTCTTTTTTGTGTTGATGTACGTACTGATTCCAAGAGAAATTCCCTTTGTACGACACAAGAACTAATAGTCTTCTGAAACATTTTACTCTGGTCTGTAAAATTTTTTGTAAACTGCTATAGCTAATTATTTTTACACAAATATTCTAACCTTGCCAAATATTTCAGCTCTGTAAAGAAAATCACAAATCTAATAAATTTGAAGATACGCCCCATGACATAGCAGCATTCCTGAAGAATCGAGTATCCAGCTAAAAGGCTGTCATTACTTCAGTAATCCAACAAACTTGGCTTCTTGATAATCCCAGTCGTCAATTCATAACCCAGTCTGTCCAGTTTGTTGTTCTTCTAGGATGTGGAGCTTCTTCTAAATCCAAAATCTTCTCTTGTGTACTTGTGGCCCTCGTATTGATGCAGTTTACAATAAAATCCATTAGATCATCAGGATATAGTAGATCCACAAAATCACCCAATTGTTCCATGGCAAAAAAACCTGGATTCAGTCCCGGATTTCCCATAAACTCCATTTTGAGGGTGGAGCATCCCTTCTAAAATTAGTTTTCATCCAGTCTTCTAGTAATTCGTTGCTGAGTCACCATCATTCACTGGAACTGGAAGAATCTCTCGAAAAGATGGAAATGGTCCAAAATGGAGGATGCATCATCGCGATTATCAGTAGGATTTCCATGTGATCTGTTCATGTTATCATAAAAGTGAATATGTTGTAGAAACGTTAAACTCAGTTTTCAAATATTTTGTAGCACACCACGCAACATGCATACCAGTGCAGTTCTACTATGCTAATATCCTTTAGAGCAATGGCACAATGCTATTGATTAATCAGTTGACTTATAATACCTATAATAGAGAGATGACGTTCCAGAACGCCTTTAGCAGTGAAGATTTGTTACAGTAGATTTACAATATTAATATCTATATTTACATATTATTATTAACTATTCAGATCTGTAAATAGATTTAAAACTATACTTTTATATTTTGTTATTAAAAAAACCACAAACTGTAATCAAAATGAATATATTAACTGTTTTGTTCTATTCAATATGTAATTTAATTAATATTTTAAAGTAGGATTATAATATTTTAATTTGTATTAATAATGATACCCAATACAGTAAATAGTATTTTCAAACTACACATTATTTATTATGAGACACTTGAATAAGTATTACATAAAATTTAACAATATAAAGGAAAAGTAATTGATGAAAGGAATAATAAACGTCTAAAAATATTTAACATGCAAATACTCTACTTACTGTTCAATAGGATTCTAAAAATGTCACCACATACAAAGTAATAAAAAAATCACAATTAGTCGTAAAAGAAATTAAAAGATGAAAAATCTGGAAATGATTATCAAAATAAACAAATAAATCATATGTAATTTAGATTTCTAATACTGTTTCTAATGTTTCTTCCATTTACTTGCTAAATCATCTCCTCTAATATTTATAATTTCCTGCCAGCCAACCCTCGAAGTTTTAATAAGTGATTTTTCGTTCAGAAAAATTATTAAGAATTTCATCCTTACATGCATATAAAGGTAACAGAATTACCAAACCATAATTGTTATAACCTCCGAATCAAATTGTTTTCCTTAAAGGGTTTCAATAACTTTTTCTTTAAGAAATTCAAACAATTGATCAAAACGTATTTTATTGAATTTAAAATCTTTTTTGTATGAATCACTCCCCTTTTTAATCAAACGAGTTGCCTTTGACCTTTACGGTTGTTCTAAATTATGTTTCGCTAATAAAATAAGTAAGTAAATTCTTATATCTAATATCTCGTAAAAGCTATCCATTTTATTTAGCAATATTAAATCCACTATCTTTTAATTGTTCCAGCTTCATTGATGCCATTATTACCCAATTTTGTATATTTTCCATCGTTCTTGAGAAAAATCAATGATTTTTTTAAACTAATTTCAATATAGTTATGTATTCAAAATCTTATACAATGAAACTTTTTAAACCCTAATTAAATGCAATTTATATGAAATAAATATTTTCTAATATAGTAGCCTAATGATGTGGAAATATTCCTATTCTTTAATTATATGAGAGAACAAAAACCTCTGGCGTCCAAACAAACCCTCAGCTCCCAACATCGGCAGACATTTATTTCGGAAGGTTTGACTCCATTATTTACAATTATAGGGGTCAATGTTGATACCTCGTTCCACATAGCTGTAGCTATAAGTTGCTATAGCTAGCTGCAGGTCCAGTGTTTTGTCATTGATCCAATGGCGCGTTTTTATTGTTTGTATACAGATAAGCTGTGAAAAATTGTCATCATATCCACATTTTATTTCATTTTGAACTTTTTATAAACTCTACTATCTAAAGCAATCATGAAAATTATGTAATTTGGAGTATCAACGAAAAAAATGATAATAAAATAGATTCAATAAAGTATTTTAAAATGATCTATTTTCAAATTGATCTGTAAACATGTTATAAACATTAACTCAATATACGTACCTCCATTGAAAAAATTGCAAATCGTGGGACCAAGAAATTGTTCATGATGACCAACAAAATATAATTCAAAATGGGGTAAAGAAAAATATATTCCTTGTATATAAATACGTAATTGTATTGTATTGTACATTAGCTTAAGAATATTTTAACGAATCAGTTAACACATGAATACATTTTTGAACCATTTTAACAGTTTTTACAAATGCTTGAAATTGTTCATAGACTCTTTAGTTAATATATGTACAACACAATTTACTGCACATTTTTTTAAATGTAACAAATGTTGCTCGGGATTTTGTTGGAAATCTCGAAATTAGTTCTAAAATCACCCTAACAGCTCTCTCGCTCTCTCTATTTTCTGGCGGGTGTACGTTCGGGTCGCGAACGACCGACCAATCCCAGAAATCTCAATATTAAATCGGGTTTTGTCCGGAGGTAGATACAAAATAGATACAAAAAGTAGTATATGTGAGCTAGTAAAATAAATAACTTTATAATTTGATTCAATAAATATTATAAATCCACTTCTAATCATCTTAATTATAAAGCAAATTTTCAAAAATGTCATGTGAATTTTGATTCGGAGAAAATTTTAAAATATTGACAGCTGCATATTGATATAAGCTGCATTGACTCAAACAAACCATTCACAGACATAAAGGACTAATTTAATATTCACAGAAGAGTCTGTTATTGTAACCAAACTACCTTGACATGCTGATGATAAAACTTTTCTATTTTTTTGTTTATTTTAATTAAATTTTTGTTTTTCTTCAACTTAAATATGGTTTTCTTACTTTTCGAAAGTAAGTTTTACAATATAAGAGTGAGAATTATATCCATTGGTAGTATAACATGACCTTAAGTAATTTAATTCGTTATTGAATTTATCTTCCGAACAAAATAATTTCTGTAATTCAAAATCATTGTGATTCAGTGAATAAAAACTATTTTAAAAATGTATTCCAATTTAGATTATTTGTGTTTGAAGACATTTTAGAACACTTTGTGATGAATGTCAGTTGATACTCATAGTTCACACAATAAAATTAACAAATTATTATGTTTTCGGAAATTATTAAGTATTTCAAATAAGGGTGAACATAATTAATCTAGAACTGAAAACGTTTATTATTTGATTAAAATATTAGAGCATCTATGGATTGTAGTTTAAAATATAATAAATTTCTAACAAACGTTCTTTCGACAAATTCATTCATTATTTTTGAAAATAATTTTTATTTCTAAACTATTGACAATAAGAATTTAAAACTAAAGCAGGAATCTAGTATTTTTAGGTGTTTTTCAAATTTTGTTATGTATGACTTCATCTCAAAAAATAAAAAATAAACAATTTGTTTTGTAAATTTGCTTTATTCATAATAGAGGTATAAATTTTGAGGAGCTTTCTTAATCAAAATATTTTAATGATTTTGTAAATGCTATATTAATACGATAATTTATATAGACATTTAGATTTTGCAATTATTAATTTGATTAAATTTAGTTATCAATAACAGAGACCGCAGAGCAAGGGGTTTATAAGGGCTATGCCCCCCCCCAACCTTTTGCAAAGGTCCACATTTTAAAAATGAATAAAAAACCATAAATAGGCAGCCGGAATCGATCATATTACAGTTTTTAAATGTACAGTAGCATTCATCACTTTAATTACACGGTCCAACTTTACCAAACGTCCTGGTCCACTTCAAACAACAATGTCGTCAAGCACTACCCCACATGGTCCACTTTTAACAATTTGTTTATGATATATATTAAATTTTACATTATATCTAGACTATTATAACTAGATTATCATAACAAATATTTCAATGCCATTTATCCATTAAAAAAACTTAAAGTTATTAAATAAAATGTGATATTCAAATATGAAAAATAAATTCTATCATATACTACTATGTATTTTAATGATAAATAATTGTTTTTCTAGACACGGCCTCGCTTCTTATTGGCCGAGTTCTTTTCAAATTCAAACAATTGTCTTTAAACGTCCACAATCACCTTCCAATCAAAATAAACAATGTTATTTTTGAAAAATTGAAATTAAACACTTTACTTTTAATTAGAAAAAAATTGCTACTAGTCAAAAATCGTGATAACGTTTCAGTAAATTTTATTCGAAATAATATAATTTTTAAACAAATCTGTTTAACAATTGGTTCTGTTCCCCCGCCTATGATAAAATACATAACTTACAAGCATATTTTGTTTTTTAAGTTGTATATGTATTATGTGTTAACGGAAGATATTTTACGGAAGTTACGGATATTGTTACGGAAGATATTTTAAAATGTCCAAAGTGCCTCCTTCGTCAATTGTTAGTAGAGTTGGATTAAACATAATTTTGCTACCAATTCGTCACATGTACTATAAAATATATAACTGAAGTATCCATAAGACTGGTGGTTACATAATATATTAAAGAAATGAATATATTATATTTAAATACAAGATATCAATGTTATGTGACTTAAATCTAATCTTGAAAGGATTAAAAGGTTTGCTGTATATTTTTATAAACATAGAAATCAATTTATTAAAGCTTGATAATAATTTGTTGACACAAATAAAAACCGAATATAACAATATTTAAAGATAACCGCATAACACAAATAAAAAAATATGTGTCAATACTCTCCATATCATTATTATATAGTTGTATGATAATATAGAGATATAGTTATAGATATATAATATTAAAGAATAATTTTCTTACTTTATAAATATTTCAAAAGTTATAAGTATATGAGCATGAGTCAAGCAGATTTTTCCTAAAAAAATAATTGCATATAAAAATGAATATAATTGTTTTCAGAACGTTTATTCATAATTGGTAGCCATGTATTCAATACGGGATAAATGAATTTGAAAAGTTTCGTACCATTTGGCGTAGGCTCGCGATATTGTCTGGTAGGCTTCTGTCATGTTTTCGTAAGCTTTTATTTTGGCATTGTGCTCCATCAAACGCATTTCATCTGGTGACGGGATGGTTATGCAATCTGAGTCTATACGAGAAAGATAAATTGTTATCAACTAATCTGACAATAAAATTATATTTCGCAATTTTACTGAGTAATATTGTCCTTGTTAATTTCATAAATACATTATTATATAATATCTAAATTCGTTCATTTTTATTAAATACGTTTGTTTTAAATTTACATTTATTTAGTAAGATAAATATAGATTAATTCTAGAATTGTAAAAATCTTCACTTATCTCAATAATGAGATATTTAACTTTAAGAAATTTTATTTTATTACTTATACATTTGAAATAATTATACCATCTGTCTGTCTTAAACAAATTTTTAAGTTCATAAAGACAATTTTTTATCAAATTTGCTAAATTCAGTTTTTTTGAAGAAGTGCAATCTTACATGAACAGAAATCAATTTACTGTCTCTCAAATAATAATTTATCAAATTATAAGCGTTTACAAATTATGAACTACCTTTATTTGAGTTGATTTCTGGATTCTCTTCTAGTTGTTCGAAAGGTGTTTGTGACAGGTCCTCAATTTCGGAACATCGGCTTGAGGTGGTAGAAATTGTCAAATCAATAGCTTCATAATCTTCGGAAGATTGCTTGGGGAGATTGTAGTCTGAATTTATTAATCTAGGGGACAGATTCTTTTCCGCTCTGGAAATTAATTTTCGAACAACACTTGACAAATGTTTTGATGAACTGGAGAGCATAATTTCTTCTTTATCAGAATTATCCAACTCAAAATATTCCTTTTTAGCGGTAATTTTAATTTTTCGCCACAAGCGTTTTAATTGATGTACGCCACGTCGACACCTTTGAGGGAAATTGGCGTTAAAGAGCTGGACCAATGTGGACCAAGATTGCTGTTTGATTCTCATACTTTTCGTTTTTATGCACTTGTTTTCAATAATTTCAATATATTGAACCATCACTTTGGCAAAATATAACTGTTCTTGGACTGAAAAATTTTCCATTCTTTTCCTTTTTATTCGGAAACTTTTATTTTTACTACTAGCCGCCGACATTTCGTTTGTGTACAATTGATGTTGGTGTCTAATACACACTTCATTAAACTTCAGTTTAAGTTGTTTTGAGAACGCCCTTACAGGCGCTGTTACTTCAAAAGATTTAATTGTTTAGTTAGACAATATATTATTAGACGAGATGCATTTTTTGACAGAAGTGTTGCAAGTAACGACGACTATAAATGTATTGTGTGTCCAGTGGAAATCACTGGTCTAATAAACTCTATCCAGCTAAAATATGTTGACTAATTGTGTGCTTTATATTCATGCCTATTAAAATCGAAGTACCAGTATCTATCAATACTGCTTAAGTCCTATTAACAATACCTGCCTATGTTCCTTAGAATGGTAGAATCATTGCTGTTACCTCCTGTAAGTATAAGTTAATAATGTGCGGATAATATACAAACTAAAATATAAAATATTTACATAAAATTGTAAAAAAAAACTTTATGATATGAGGAGAAATCAACAGTCAAACGATTCAGTAAAAGTTACGGTTTCATAACATACTCTAGCTATATAGTTATGACATCTATATCTAGTTATGAAGTACTATAGCTAGTTATGATTTACTGTAACTAGTTATGACGTACTTTTTCTAGTGATGACATACTCTAGATAGTTATAACGTACTCTAGCTAGTAATGACGAATTCTAGCTAGTTAAGACGTACTCTAGCTAGTTATAACGTACTCTAGCTAGTTATATCATACTCTAGCTAGTTATGACGTACTCTAGATAGATATGACATACTCTAGCTAGTTATGACATACTCTAGATAGTTATGACATACTCTAGCTAGTTATATCATACTCTTGCTAGTTATGACGTACTCTAGATAGATATGACATACTCTAGCTAGTTATGATGTATTTTAGCTAGTTATGACGTACTCTAGTTAGTTTTACGTAATCTAGCTAATTATGATACACTCTATATAGTTATGACATACTCTAGCTAGTTATGATGTATTTTAGCTAGTTATGACGTACTCTAGTTAGTTTTACGTACTATAGCTAATTAGGATATACTCTAGATAGTTATGATGTACTTTAGCTAGTTATGACGTACTCTAGTTAGTTTTACGTACACTACCTAGTTATGATATATTCTAGTTAGTTATACGTACTCTAGTTAGTTATACGTACTCTAGCTAGTTATGATATACTCAAGCTAGTTATGACCAACTTTAGCTAGTCATGATATACTCTAGCTAGTGTTACGTATTCTAGCTAGTTATGATATTCTCTAGCTAGTTATGACATACACTAGCTAGTCATGATATACTCTAGCTAGTGTTACGTATTCTAGATAGTTATGACCTACTCTAGCTAGTTATGACATACTCTAGCTAGTTATGACATACTCTAGCTAGTTATAACATACTCTAGCTAGTTATGACGTACTCTAGATAGTTATGACATACTCTAGCTAGTTATATGTATTTTAGCTAGTTATGACGTACTCTAGTTAGTTTTACGTACTCTAGCTAATTATGATACACTCTAGATAGTTATGACCTACTCTAGCTAGTTATGACATACTCTAGCTAGTTATGACATACTCTAGCTAGTTATAACATACTCTAGCTAGTTATGATATACTCAAGCTAGTTATGACATACTCTAGCTAGTTATGATGTTTTTTTAGCTAGTTATGACGTACTCTAGTTAGTTTTACGTACTCAAGCTTATTATGATATACTCTAGATAGTTATGATGTACTTTAGCTAGTTATAACGTACTCTAGTTAGTTTTACGTACACTAGCTAGTTATGATATATTCTAGTTAGTTATACGTACTCTAGCTAGTTTTGATATACTGAAGCTCGTTATGACCAACTTTAGCTAGTCATGATATACTCTAGCTAGTGTTACGTATTCTAGCTAGTTATGATATACTCTAGCTAGCTATGATATGCTCAAGCTAGTTATGACCTACTCTAGTTAGTTATGAGATACTCTATCTATTTATGACGTACTCTAGCTAGTTATGACATACTCTAGCTAGTCATGATATACTCTAGCTAGTGTTACGTATTCTAGCTAGTTATGACATACTCTAGATAGTTATGACGTACTCTAGCTAGTTATGACATACTCTAGATAGTTATGACGTATTCTAGATAGTTATGACGTACTCTAGATAGTTATGACATATTGTTGCTAATTATGACGTACTCTAGATAGTTATGACGTACTCTAGCTAGTTATGACGTACTATAGCTAGTCATCACCTACTTTAGCTAGTTATGACCTACTCTAGCTAGTTGTACTCTAGATAGTTATGACGTACTCTAGCTAGTTGTACTCTAGATAGTTATGACGTACTCTAGCTAGTTATGACGTACTCTAGCTAGTTATGACGTACTATAGCTAGTCATCACCTACTTTAGCTAGTTATGACCTACTCTAGCTAGTTGTACTCTAGATAGTTATGACGTACTATTGCTAGTTATGACGTACTCTAGATAGTTATGACGTACTCTAGCTAGTTATGACATACTCTAGCTAGTTATGACGTACTCTAGATAGTTATGACGTACTCTAATTAGTTATGACGTACTCTAGACAGTTCTTTACAATATAATGTACAGCTACATATTTTTATAAATTTTTATTGGTAACTATTCTTATTAAAATATTTTTGCAGTCTATGCTGATATATATATATATATATTTAAGAACTATAAATAATCATTACCTTTTTATTATATTTACTGAACTATTTATTTTTTAATATAAATATCACCACAGTAACTTTGAATATACGACTATCTTTATAGTTATGAGAAGTTTTTTTTTTCGTTTTATAGGTACGTTTGAGTTGTTTTGGAAAAATCACCCTATAATACATTTATTTAGTTTGGGACAAAATTTTTTAACATGAATACTCACATTTCTTTTATGGTTTAATTTGGGATAACTTTGTGAATATATTATTTAGAACTGTAACGGGATGATCGCAAAGTAAGGTTCATTTACTTAAACATAAAAGTAACAAAGCAGAATGGAAGCATGTCATTTAAATATTCATATTATAATTAATGAAAGCAGAAAAACAATCTTTCGAAGCAAATTCTAGGTGGTTAAAGAAATACAGCTATAGTTACTGCAGAAAGTATTTGATAATCAATAATCAACTATCATAACGGCGTCCATGGTATCCTTGACTAGAATCACCATGTCGATTGTGTTGTTGGTCAGATTCGTTGTTATGGTCAGGGTAGGAATTGTGACCACCTCCATGACTGCGACGCTCTCGGTGTTGATTGTGCTGCTGGACTTCTGAGCCACCATCGTTGTCTCTGTTTGACTTATGACTTCTGTTGCCATGGCCACCTCTTTTTTACATTCCGCTTTGAGTTTGTTGAGCGGGATGAGTCTGTTGTGCGTTGTGTGCAAACACCTACGGCAAAGATGTACCAAGGTTGATACTCACATCCATTGCCGGTGCGACAGACAAGGTTACCATCACAGCTGGAACAGGAAACACATTTAAATAAATGTTTGTTTATATAAACGTTTAGTTTACGATTTTAAAAAACGTCGATTACTCTATACTGTTTATACTCTTTAACGTATCTCTAAATGAAAATGTGTACAATCATAAAATTTCTATTTTTTTCAAAGAAATAACTTCAAATATTTATTTTTTATCCGTAAGAATACTTCAAACTTTATTGAAATAATTTTTACATTCAAAATATAAAAATAAATTCTAATGATAATGTTTTGCAAAAATGAAATATTTTACAGAAAAAAAACTATTTTTACAGAAATTGTTTTGCCAAAAGAAAAAAAATTTGCACTTTTGTTAAAATAACTGATCAAATAATTTTGTAGATAAATTGAAAAAAATGTAATTATAATTAATACATGTTGAAATAACTAAAATTAAATTTGATTTTTTTTAAATAATTTAGTTAGATACAATTTTTTAATTGGAACTTTACTGGAACAAAACATAATAAGAATTGAACATTTCATGCGGCAAATATAAAATATTTATCTGTAGGCCTTTTGTCGATTTAATTATGCAAAAATTACAAATATAGAGGGAATGTTTCAAATTTAATAATTATTGTATTATAATTAATAAATAATTAATAATGAGTGACACGCATTGGAATTATGTAGTTGTAAAATTTTCTTTTAAAATAAGTTTTCTAAATTTAAAAAATTAAAGAAAACGTTTTGAACTTCTATGAAAAGTAAATATTTAATTTTAAAAATTTGATTATCACAGAAAAAGATTTAAAGTATAGAAACGGCTGATAATTTTTGTATTTCTTTTTTAAATTTAATATAATAAAATTTCATTTGTATTTGTAGTTTTTATTTGCGGTTAATACCAAATATACGCCCAATGATTTTCTTTTTTGTCTAAGAATAGCTAGAATGCAATGCTTCTCATGTGGTTGATGTATAGTAAAGGATATCCATTTGATGATTTCGCCGGAATAATCTTAACTACATCATTGTAACCTCGGGTCAGTTTTCAAAGCTTTATGATAGGATATTCGATCGCTGAAATGAAAAACAAACTGGATTCTTCTCCCTTGGATAGGTGAATCAACACTGGTGAATCAACACTGGCCTGCAGTATTAAAGTATATGTACGCATGGTAAGATTATATTAAATTTTGCATTGCTATACTGTGTCTCATTGGTCAACTAGTTAAATAAACTACGCCACACTGTACTTCTAATCACCCAATTTTTGGATATAAGAATTATACTTTTAAATATTCTAATACTACATATAGATTATTTTATTTTATATTATATTGTTTTTTTGTCATGTAGAAACTGATATATTTTCGTATGACATTTGAGGTTATTTATAATTTTTGACGATTTAAGATATTGTTAGTGTGTTTTACTGTTACTGTCTTTTAAATATTATCAGCAAAAATATTTTTTTAATTTAATTCACTTCTATAATTAATTGTTAATCTAAAAAAATTCTTTGGTTTCCACAAATTGATTGATGCAAATTTACCGACATGTTATTGAAATTGAATTTTTAATAAATTTTTACATTTTACATTTTTTGCAGTATCTTTTCGCATCTTGTATCTCAGATCTTTTTAAAATGAATTTAGATTTAAAAATATATATAAATTCGATTATCAAATAGGTACTTATTATGACGAAGGCATCATGTTAGGCAATATGTATAAAACTTTGTATTTGTTATTGTTATGTACATCAATCTTTAAATGCTTATAATTCACTAACAATAAGTATATGTAGCTGTTATTACTTCAGCTTTATCAATAATATCTAAATTTGAAAAATAATATGATAATTTAATTACACTATAAAGTATATATATAGGTGGGTATAAGAAAACTTATCTACAGATAGGTAATGATTTTCATGAGTCAAAAGATTTATATTATACTATTTAAAAACATGATAACTGTCTTTTTGATGAATTGATGTTATATTGTTAAATTGTCTTATCTTGTATTATATACTGTCTACCGTATTAATGATTTAATCACATTCTTCCGTTCATTAACAGACCCAATTTAGTTCAATTATATTCTAAATGCTGCCTCATTAGTGTATTCATGTTTTGAAAAATTTGAAATGACTAAATCGAAAGCGAATCGGAAAAGCGGGCATGTCTTCTAATTAAGGTGCCTGTATAGGTAGCGTCGAAGAACGCTTTCATTTTCATGTCTCAAAAGACTTTACAAAATTCTTGAGAAACACAACCTCAGAAGAAAGACTGTCTGGTCTAATAATTATAATGATCATACATATTGACTTTATTCGTTTAGTAAAAAATGTTGTTAGTAAAAAACCGCAGGGATTATTTGTTAAACATGTTTTAAGTCTCTGTGGATCATGTCAACATGTATATTTAATACAAATTCTTTATAATTCGACTAATTTTTTGCATAACTATGAATATATCACACAGACTATATTTAAACCTATGGTAATAGGTTGTTAGCACAATGTTTAAGAACTTGAGGGCAATCTACGCAATGTAGGTATTATAGGATATATAAGCACAAACTAGGCCTTTTTGACATAGTCTTCATAAAAAAAACTGTAAAGATGTCAACATAATTTTATATGCGTTGGATAGCACAGTCGCAACTTTATCAGTATTCCAAATTTAACGCTATCTTTTATAGATCTTTAGTTATATACTGTCAAAATCGCAATTTTTCGTAATTATTCTTCAGAAACAATAACTACCCATAAACTTCAACCGATTTTGATAATTTTTTCAGTATACATTAGAAATGTAAATTTATTGAGGTTTTGATTTAACATTGGTTGTAAAACAATCCTTTTAAAGCATTTTTAAATTATACCATCAATATACTTCAAATTCGAGGTTTACATAAAAAAGATTGAGTATTAATAACAAAGATATTAATGTTCATATTCAACAAAAAGTTTGATATTATTATTAGAAAAGAATTCTTTTTTATTACCACAAAAGAAATGATATATCATAAATTGTGTTAGCTCTTACAAAACAATTTTCTGATTTATGCTATCTACGTTTTTTAAAATCATATTAATACCTATACGTAGTTAGCACAAATCAGAAAATAGTTTCTTAAGAGCTAACACAATTTATGGTATATCATTTCTTTTGTGGCATGAGCTAACACGCATTTTGCCATTTTGGCTAATAAAAATTTATTTTATGGGTATGAAAATAGGATGAAATATTAATACATACTAATACTATGCGAACATAATTATCTACAAACTGCATTTCAATTTCGCTTTATCTGTGAGATTATAAAATTATTTAAAATAATAAGATAATACATTATTTATTAAATTAAATAGATTCGCACCTGCTATTCCGCGTTAAATAATAAAAAAATAAATTATATTGATCTATAAATCTTAGCTACATTTTTAACCAACTTTTGAAAATATTTATTCCATAATTTTATACAATAATTTTAATGTGATAACAAACAAACAGATTTTTCACTTTATTAAATATAGTAAAACGAAAAAATAATTCTTATAATATAAATAAATAAACACCAAAAAATAATGACGGACAACATTTTTAATTATTTTAATATTAGGTATACATCAATACATTCAAATCATTAACATAAATTAAGATATATCATTATATCATTAAAATTTTCAACATGGAACACGACAGAATTACGCACGAAATAATGATAGGAATACTCTTCCAATTAATGTTAGATTTGTTTATCAAGTATGACGATTTGATCAGAATGTATACAAGTATAAATACAATATTAAAAAACACTGAAAGAAATACAAAAAATAACACCGCTTCAATTATTAATATTTTTCAATATTTAAACCAATATTGTGTTGTAATTTTAATTAAAAAAAGTTTGAATGAATTAAAGATTTACAATATACATAATGAAGTGTGTAAGATTATGACAATAAAAAAGAAAAAATAACATAAGTATAATAAATGTTCAAAATTTACATTACGAATAAAACGATTAACTTTGTTATAATAATCCCAATTCTCAAGAAATACAATATTGACAATTATTCCACAATCGATTAAATAACATTAATAATGTATTCCTTCTAGTTCTAGCAATATATAGAAGGAGTACACATATATATATATATAAACTTATATATTAACAAAGAATACTTAGTAAATAACAAAATTATTTCATGCAGTTATTAAACATATATACATATTTAAACAATTAGTTGAAAATGTCTTGGTGAAACAGCAATTTATGTCATTAAAATTGTAATACCAACATCCAATTTATTTTTCTAAATATTACATTAAACATAAAGGTGTTAAATTAAATGGTAATGTTTAGTCGATGCTAACATATTAACGTCATTAACACACTATATACGTATATGGTGTGTTAATGACGTTAATTAAAAAAATTGTGTTCTTATCCAATGAAAAAAGAATGAAATTTTTCTAGAGAGAGGCCTGCTGAACATTCCTGAAAAAATATAATTATACGAATTTTAATAAAATTTATAAAAATACAGAATTATAAAATTGCTTTAAAAATCCTGACAATAAAACATGTATTTAATTTAATATATTTATAAATATTATTTTATGACAATATGTTCGTTCTATTATACTATTTCTTAAAATAATTTTTTGGGAGAATTAGGAAAAAAGATATGTTATGTGCACCCTAAATTAAAGCATCCTTACATAGACATACTGTTCCAACAGCAGATAAAATTAAATATAATTTGTAAGATAAAATAACTAAAAATCAAAATATGCAATATTTCAGAAAAATTAAATTTATTTTTCGAAAACGAAGTCTTTTGATTAATTGTATCGTATACAAACTTTTTCAAAATTTTAAAATTGAAAGTAAAACATTTAATTTTAAATAATTTGAAGTTTATAATAATGTTATTATAAGCGTATACTTAAATGTGACTTTTGCCTTATTTATATATGAAAATGTACTTCTATATAATTTAAAACTTTTTACAAATAGTGCAACATACCATAAATGATTGGATTAATGCAGGAGTTGGCTATTAAGAAAGTGAGGAGAACATCTTTTATCGGATAAATCTTTTGAGCACCTAACCTAGAATAAATAATAGTAATGAAATTAAAATAAAAATTTATTACATAAAAATATAACATTTTCCCAACTGAATTCCCCAGCAAATTAACAAATACAAATTAATACATATATTATAAAATGAACTTAAATACTGAAGTAATTTAGTCTTTCTATGTTATATTTTATAATGCATACTTGTATTTATTACTAGCTACATTTTGTATTATAGTATATAGAGATATATGATTCCCTCAATACGAACATTTGAGGATAAACTCAATTTTTCTGTCTTTGAAAGTTCCCATGTCATAATCTAAAATATTTAGTGATTCCCAATAAATATAATCAATCAATCTATATTCGATTACTTATAACTTACCAATCTACCCACGACCAAATTGCCAAAACGTAGTATGGAGTCCAGCAAACTATGAAAGCAACCACTGAAATGAATTAAATAATTTTCTTTCAAAAAAAGTGAAATATGCACACTTACAGCTATAAAGAAAAAGTAATATTTTGGTTTTGCTTTGAACAATTACCTTTTTTATTCATACCTATTCTGCGTAATATGTTATTATATTTTAGTCTATATATATATATATATATATGCTCGTAATACATTCATAACTGTTCATTTTTAATTTTATAATTTACACAAATAACTTTTTCTTTATATTCAATTGTTTGTAAATGGATTATAAAAAAATGTTAGTTGTAGAAATAATTTATTTTCACATACCATAAGTAATTGTCATCTTCAAAGTTAATGCCCGAGCATTTGACATTTGTCTTCCGTAATCGGCATTGGCGTTTCTAACTCCCGGTCGTGTAAATCTATGTGAAGCTTCCAAGGAGTTTCCTGAAAATGATAGATAATAAAATTAAATTGAAGGCCTCTGACACACAAAAGACAGAATGTTCAAATAGTATTCATTCAAGTACAAAATATTTATGTGGCTAATTTAATAATCAAACTGTTGGACACCGTTAAAGTTTAGACTAATAAACTAAACCGTTGTTTTAATATTAAGAAAAATCTAAAACGGATTAAACTAATTACTTAAAATGAAATGTTATTTTGCAATTTACTATTTTACTAATATATACGAACGTTTACTATAAAAGTGTTGCAATATTTTACTTTTTTATTGTCTAAATTTATAAAATATGGATTCATATAAAAACAAACTTATTTTAATTATATAAAATTTCTTACTTAAGTGATCGCGCGGTTGATCGTTTGATTTCTTCCGAAGAATATACAGGATATATACGTAACACAGAATGAGGCAAAACAGAGGAATTATGTAAACAGCACAGAAATTGAAAAAACTGTAGAGTAATTCAATTCGGCTCCAAAATATGCTGTACTTCATAATAAATATTGACATGCATTGGTTGAACCAAGGAAATTGTGGATTTGTCATCAAGCGCCATGAAAAGATCTAAAATTATCAGAAGGCAATTCTGATTAAATATCATTACATGAACGTATGACAAATGGAATTTATTATACATTTAACAACAAATGCATTTTATTTATCACCTGTGGAGACGCACAAATAGCGCTAAGAACCCAGGCAGACATCAGCATAATTCTGTTCCTACCCACGGACCATAGTCTGGCACAGCCGCTAACCGAAAGGGCCGCGTTGTTCCCTCCCTGTAAGCTCCTCATAAAGATGCCGCTCTGTTTGATTACAAAAACGCGGTCCAAGGCGATGCAGACTAACAAAAAAGACGAGAGATAAAGGCCGAACGTGTCGAAGAACTTTATCAACCGACAGGCCGTGTCTCCGGCGTACCATTGGGTGGTCAAGTCCCAGATCACGCTCAGAGGGATGTTGACAAGAATGACGAGCAGGTCTGCAAACGCCAAATGGGCCATGAAAATAGAGATTCTCTGATTTCGGTTGCGCGCACGGAGCAATGTGTACAGAACGACCAGATTGGCTGCCACCGCGAATATCATTAAGCAGATTTGGATGATGATCTTCTGTATGGAGGGAATGAAGGTGATCAGCGAGTCGTTATAAGAACATTCAAAGAAGGACTCGGGTTTGCCATCCACGACTGAGCTGAGGTTGACCAGTTGAAGTCTGACTCCGAGCAAACTTCGGGATAGTGAAAAATTCTGTCCACCGAAATATTGGATTTCATTCAGATTGTTGTAGTCACATATTGGTACATTGCTCTCATTAGGCAAAAGTTGATCTATACTGGGATAATAGTATTGTACTGCTATGTAGGAATCAACATCCATGTTCACCAGTTATATTTCAAAAGGCCGGAAAGAAATAAAACCGCCTTATTTATACTGCGTAATTGACATTGTCAGGCTGCGGTATAGCTGCATCTAATTCGCTTGTTTGTACATTCAATCAGAAGTATTTCTACATGTGAGTATCTTAATTTAATGATGTCTTTAACAAATCAAATTACATCCCAAGAAAACTAAGACTCACGGTATAACATCGTTTTTCATTTTTATGAATACGGTAATAATAATTGCAAAAATATGATTTAAAGAAATATATGTAATACAGAAGAAGTGTTGAAGCACTGTCACGTTTTTTGGGTATTTATAAAGAGAACATATAATGATGAGTTGGGGATCAACATTGGTTTTCTATTAGTTAAATTTCAGAGATCAAAATCTACAAAACACACAAATTATTTTTTAAATTCTATATTTTTCCTTGGTTGTAAATAAATGTTTCCATGCCATAACTATTGAAAATATATTTCTGAAAGATATATTCACTTTAGAAAATAATGGGACTGCATCTGAGTTTGCATATTGAAAAAAATGGAAATAAAATATGCTATGTAAATTCAAAGTACTTAAATTTATGTAATTTTGAAAAAAAAAGGTAATTGGAAGTTAATAAATAATTCATGAGAGTTATTCAAGCTGATTACATATCATGGGATTTCTTCTTAGCATATGAAGGAAAAATCAGATTTTTAAAATATATGAACATATTGTGTATGCACAATTTAAACTAAAATACATACATGCATGTATATAATGTATTGAAAAATTCTCATAATTCACGAGTTAAAATTCTTTCAAATAATACTCCGTGTATTTTTACTTTCGATGCATCAACATCAAGTATATATTTATTAACACCGCCGTATATGAGAAAGACTTTATAGAAATAACCAGATAACAGAAAACAATCCAGAGAGAATAGAAACAATTGTTTTTATATAGAAGAAATAAATACCCACAAAATAATTTTGTCGTTTCTTTAATAGGTAGTGTGATTAAATAAAATGAATACTTTACGACAAAAAGAGACAGATTTTTAGAATTTGGATTTTGATAAGTCTTCATTATCATTTGGAGCAGTAGTGTTAAAGCAAAAAAACAAAAAACAAAAAACAAAAAACAAAAATAAAAGATAAAATATATCTTGTTTTGAATAGATTAAAGTTTTTATATAAAGACTATGTTTTATTTATACTGATCTTTGCTGACTTAACGTTTAACTTTTGTTGTAATCATAAAATGTTAAAAAATGGTTAAATAATTATTTTGAAATCTCATTTTACAGAATCCATTACTATTTTTAATAAAATTGTATTTTGTATATTTTGTATAGAAATATTTTTAGCCATTGTTTAATATCCAATGTTTAAAGCCAATGAATATTCATTAATTTTCTTTGAAATATATCAAAAACTATATATTTAATTATTTTTTATAAATGATAACCAGTCTTGATAATTAGCAAATATAATATATAATTTTCCAGTTTTAAAAGCGAATTCTATTTTTTATCTCATAATATAATATAGTTAAATTTTAAAATAATTTTCATAACTTACATATTATGAAAATTATTTAACAGTAACAGTAATTACCTAATTGTTTCAACAAACAGTAAAGTTAGTGATATTAGTCCGTATTTATCATAAGTTCAGTAAACTTTATTATAAACTTTATTTAAATGTTAAAATATAACAATACGAATAATGAACAATTTGAATATAGAATTATACAAATATAGCCTTAGTAACAGAGCGAGTGTTAGACCACATCATTTTCCGTTCACAATAATCTTTTGTGCTCATATTTGCATAACTAAATAAGAACATGATTAAATGCAAAATCAATTATCGATCACACTAAATATTCCATTTTTATTCCTAAAACTATTTCATCTCATTATATTACTCGAAAATGTCAATCTATAATATTTTTGGACAGTAAGTAATGGAATAATTTTTATCATAAATTCGAATATTTATAGAAAAATATTATACTGTAATATTTATTTGAGCCAATCGGATTGAAGTCAATAGAAATTAACTAATTCATGTTTCTAATCCATATTACATCGAACAATAATCGTTTAATTTCAAGTGATACAATAACTTATATAAAAGTTTAAATTGAGTTTACATTTACATTTAGAACAAAAACAATGGCATTCTTCAATTATTTTTAAAATTTAAAATCATAAATTTCATTAAATACAAAGGAATTTTCTCGAACAGTATAATTGACATTATAAACATAATTGTAAATTTAATTGCTTTTAATACAGAAACCAATAAATTAATGGTAGCAGTGTCTTGGTTTTAATACTTAATACATTATAGAATACTTCTTTGAATAACTTTTATATACTTTTATATCTAATACACTTTTAATAAATACCTACTCAATATACCCAACACATGAGTTTCAATAATTTAAAAAGAAATTGTACGCTACACATATATATTGTTATTGTTTTGAGTAAACAAGTTTCATTTCTGAATTAAACATTTTTATTAAATATTGAACATCAATATTTTAAGTGGGAAAAAATTCAGCACACAAAACTATAACAATAACTGTCATAATTAGAAAGAATATTCTATCCAATGAAATGGTCACCAACTGTAATGGCGTCATTGAGGTGTAGCTATGTGACTCACAAGCTCGACTCTCAATGCCTGAAGGGTCCACGCTATCCCTAGAATACCAAATGATAATAATATGTATTAATTGTTTATTAAAATGTATAGAAGTTTCGTGTTTTGTAATTATTTAAACGTTAATTCAGTCTAAAATCTGTCTCTCGGTAAAGTGCAGTTGAATATATAAATGGTTTCTATATGGGTTTGTTGGGGAAGAATTGCATCACCAGACGGTTTGCGTTCCTGATAAAGTTACTCAATTCGTCCGACGTATTCATCGGGTGAACGCAATTCGGCCCCAACAAATGCAAAACAAAACTAAAATATTTGAACATTTATAAAACATTTAGTGTTGTAATATATTTTTTATAGCGTCAAAAATAATTTTAAATTTAATTAAAAACTTGACTTGCTTAGTGTTTGATGGATTATTCGAGCATATACCTCCTAATTAAATAAATACGTGTCTGAAGTATTTTTCCAGCGACTCCAATATTTTATTACTTTTATTTGGTGTATTTACAAATGGAATAAATCCTTTTAATTATGCGATACCTTCTTCGAATTTGGTTTTTAAAACAGCATAATAATATTATAGACTTTTTTCATGTTTCAAATATTTCGAAAAATAATCACAAGTAGAAAATAAGTTAATTAAAATCATGCTATTCATGCAAACTTAACAATAAATGGAATAAAACTTTACTTACCTGTCATATATAACGTTGTCATCTATATCATTATCCTCTCTGTAAAAAAATAATGTAAAAATATATATATATATATATAATAATTACAGAAACGATTTCATTCTGTGTAAATAATCAATAGGTAGCTATTGATAAATATTTTGAAAACTATTTCGCAAATAAGTTTACTAAGCTAGGTGCTAAATATATGACTTGAATTCAACTTACGTAGTTGCAGGTGGTTCATCATCTGAGCCATTCCCTGAAACTTGCTTTCTTGAATTTATACAGAGATATGGACCTATCACATCGATGAATACCTATAAATATTCAGAAACTGCATATTCTAAACTTTAATCATAATGTATTGAGAAAGACATATTAACACACATACACACATACATAATACATACATATATCTTTATACAGAAATTCTTATAAAAAATAAAAATAATATTATTAAAACAAATATTTAGGAAAATATAATAAAATTAAAATTAAATTACTCTCTGAAAATTAATTAAGACGAATTTAGCATGCATTTTTGTTATAAAAGCCGTTATAGACGTTTTAATAAAACGGAAACAAGAAACTTGTTTTATAATAATTATGTGCTTAATATAATATTTAGCATCTTATTTATTTGTCCAAATAGCTCGGTATATTTAAAATTGTTGATAAAATCAAAAATAACCTCCATGTGACAGTAGTAGTTGGAGATACTGACAGTGGTATCTCAATTTAATAAATGATTTAATCAGTTATTACTTCCGAAAATAGATGTTAACAAATATATATTTCAAACCAGTAGATCCTAGAACGATAGAATTTATGATATAAAGCTGTCAGGTTCAAACTTTTAAAATGGTTGATATGTGTGTTTACAGCTGTTAAACAATAATTAAACCAATCTATTTTTATGTTTCTAAATTTTCTATTAATTTGATATAAATTTAGCAAATAATGCATTTTGTGAACGAACTGTTACTCGTAATATTATTTCATTTTTTACTTGATTGAATGTTCTCTCAAAGCTAGGATTTAAAAGTATTTTATGCACGATTTAAGAATTTCCATCATCGTCAAAAGTTAATGATCATATAATTATTCAATAAAGTAAAAATCTACCACGCAACAAACGTCGTTCACTAAATTAATGTCGAGATAAGGTAATTAGAAAAATAAGTAATTTTAAAGTAGTATTTTTAGGAGTATATTTTAGATTTTCTCTGAATAGAAAAAAAACGTGTGATCGAAAAAATACAAACAAAATAAGTTTGAAAAGGTGTAAATAGGCATTAAAATGAAATATTTCAGGAAGTAAATCAAATTACCAATTCAAGCAGTTTAGGACAATTTTCTACTTTGTTGCCATGGAAATAAACATTGACCATATAGACGCTCCAAGCTAATGTTACAAAATCCAGAAACATAACATAATTGTAAAAACTTGCTAAAAAAGAAAAAACGAGATATATTTATGTTGAAGGTTTCATTATGTATTTAATGTACGGGTGGCCCATAAGTCCGTATGCTCAGTCGTAATTATTAAAAAATTGCATTGTATAACTTTATTCATTACAAATTACTTTATTTACAAATAGATTTGTA